>VZRF01005916.1:540529-613474 GCA_013396875.1 Vireo altiloquus | reverse complement strand
CATTTACTTTTGATTTATAGTCACATCAAATGTCCAGAGCTCGGGCTGAGGAGATTCTCTAAGGGAAATGCAGGATGCCACAGGAGCTGATTCAGTGTTTGGTACTCTTCCTCTGGAGTCAGAACCAAACTGAAGCCTCAGCATGTGGCTGTGGAAGGAAATATCTGAACGAGAGAGAAAGTTCCAGTCTGTCAGTAGGGAAGTTAGCTGTGTTGTAATAAGCTGAAAACATGTCAGTAACAGCAGTGGCTTAATTTAATCTTGTATGAACTCCCACTTTTAAGGCGTTTTTTAAATCTCTGTGACTGGAGGGATCGTTTTGTTTTGTTCAAATGAGGCATCAAAAATGATTTAACAGTTTGCAACATTGTAAAAATGTCAATGAAACGGTCTGTATTTGGACTGAATGCTGGGCTTGTACTTTTAATTTAAAAGAAGCTAGGAGCAGATGCTCAGATACTCGTGATAGAGGGCAGAGGATTCTTTCCTCAGAGCAGGGAACATCAGAGCTTTCCATCACTCTGATCCTGAAGAGTGTCTTTACCATGTGAATTCTTGCCCACAGGTCTTCCTCATTTTCTTACAGAAACTCAAAAACTGCTCACCAGCAGCTGCTAAAGATAATATTCTTGTAGCAGTCACTTTTCCTGTCTTTGCAGATGCATTTGCAGCCATGGTGATCTGTGCATTCCTGATGCACATGAGCTGGCCCTGAAAATGATGGCCTTGCAAAAAGTATCCAGACTTCACCTTGAAGAAACACAACCAATAAAGCAAGACAGGTAATTGTAACGCTGTACTATCTGGCATCAGGCAAGCCCTGTTGAAAAATAACTTAAGACTTTGGGAGTTCATGTCCAAACACCCTCTGTAGCTTGGTTTAAAATTTGTTTAGAACTGGTCTTGTAAAAGGGATCTTTATTTATCATATTAGACAATATGTATGAGGTGTGATCCATTAAGATATTATACATCTTTTTCTTCAATTTAAACTATTTCCTCTGGAAGTATATTACTAATAAATTACTAGTAAGGAAATCTTTCCCTGAGGATGAAAAGTTCAATTTGCGTATTTACAAGTCTTGTCATTAATAATTGTTATGGATCTGGCAGGTGCCCATAGTTTCACAAATTCTACATTTAGACTCTAAACAGAATTGATGTAATGTTGGTATATGCTCAGATATCAAGGCAAAGAGTGCAGATGAAGCTGCAGAGAATGATTGATATGACAGGATATCTGTGAATTGTTGTATGAAGGAAAACAAGCATGCTTATCAAATAAAGTATTTACCTTCAAGTTGCAGGCAACTTTTCAGAAATGCTGAAATTCAGTATAATTCTAGGGTGGTACTTAATACAGTGAATCAAGATATCACAGTATGTGCTGGCAGTACTTCATGAAAGTCAATGTATTGAGCTCCAGTAACCTTTCCATTGTACACATGAACTGATTATCTGCTCGTGTTTAGTGTTTGTCACATCCTTAGAAGATGAGGTGAAACCAAATATAGACATTTTCAGGTACTCTTTTTCCTTTATCACTGTATGTAATAATGAGATATTGAAATTGGAACCAAATCTACATTTCCAAACCTAAAAGGGAATAAATCAGGCTTTTTAGCAAAACAGCTATGCCAGCAAAAACTCTATGGTGAGGGTCAGGGAAGGCCTTTCTGAATCAATAATCTTAGACAAGCAATTACCACAACAAAATGTAGAGAAAAATAAGTCTGAGAACGTAGTACAACCAGGTATATTTGTGTCATCGCTATTCAAAATTAATCTTGATTTGTCAAAAGGTCTTCTGTTTTGCTTGGAAACACAGATTGCCTTTAAGGTAACTGAATATAACTGGTGATATTTCAGTGAATAACTTGACTAGAGTTGTTTGACATTTAGTAGGAGGTTTCTGTGTTTGTCTAGGAGAGGCAGATGTGTACATTTGTGCTTCTGAAAAGCTCTGATGTATGCCAGTTTTCATGGATTGTTGAGTTGAATAGAATCTCAGCTCACTTGGTGCTGCTCTGTTAAAACTGGAGGCATGGATTATGTGCAGAGTGACAATTATCCACAAACTCAGAGGGATATTTTATTAATCCAAGCCATGGAGCTGAGTGTTATTGTGCAGTGCACATTGTGTCCTGGAACAGCCCCTGTGCTGCACGAGCTGAAGGCTCCTGTGTATTTTATGAAACTGAGTGAAATTTTAGGAATTGTTTCTCTGCGCCTCCAGCTTGATTCTGCAAACACTTGCAGGCAGCTTTGTGGGCTGTAATGCCTTGCTGCTCATTTGGTCATTGCCCAGTTTACTGTTTTCATGGGAAAGGGAAGGAACAAAGGATTCAGTGTGTCAGCTTTAGGGGGTGATGGATGGTGCTGGTGCATCAGCCTGGCTGGAAATGTCTGCTCAGCAGAACCTCAGCAATCCTGAGGTGGATGGCACCGAGAAAAGTAATGGTGAGAATGCTCCTTTCATGTTAGCATTTAACTTAAATGGATCTTGGATATGCCTATGGAATGTGACAAGGGCTCAAAGCAGAGTGCAATGGTTTCTGTAACTGTAAATCTCTATTACACCACTCTCTGACTTCTTTCAGTGCCCTGTAAGAGAGCTTCTGTAAAGAATGGAATGGGTCATATTACACTTGATTTAAAGCCATATTACACTGACTTTTTTTATTTCTTTCCTTTTTTTTCCCCCTAGTTTTTGGTTGGTTTTGTTAGGACAGTTTATACAGATGCTCTGCCTGAAAATCTGTGCAAGGTCAACTGACATGGAAAGAATGGTGGTTGTGGGGCTGGGCAGGAAATAAAAAGTTGTTTAAATTCACAACGTCTGGACTTTACAGTATTTTTGTGATACCTGATCATAGTGTAGCCAGAAGCTACAACACAGAACCAGCAGACTTGAATCTCACAAAAAAAGGACTAAGATTGAGTCTAATTAACTTTCATTTATAAAGAAGAAAAGAAAGAAAGAGAAGTTTACAGACACACTCTCCTTCAGGACATTCCACAATTAAATGTTTACAGCCTGTAAACTAATAAAAATAGGCTGCTACACACAAGGCCATCAATATAAGCCTTGTTGAGTGGGGAGGGTAAAGTTTATTTCCCTCATTCTGAAATTGATTGTACCTTTTTGTTGCATTTATTTGTCTGTCTTGGAGAGAATATACTTATATTCAGCTCTCAGACAAGGCTTATATGGGTTGCATGTGGGATGGACTATTGTCCTGGCTTAAATTTTATCTTTTCTCCTGTTTGTCTTTGACTGGTCTGCAAATTTATTTGAAATTTCCTGGGTTAGCTGACAACAATGTCTTCCAAGGAGATGATCTTTCCTTATTCCGACTTAATCTAAAAATGCTGCTCCCTCTAGTCAGCTTGAGTTAAAAAAATGACAACAACAAAACCTCCTCCATACCCCAAAATCAGCTTTTCCAGTGCTAACACACAACAAGGATGTGTTTCTTTCCCTTTAAATGGAGAGAAAAAATATGCTGGAAGGTGGGAGAAGGAAAATGCAGTTCTTTCCTGGATGGTCTGGTATTCAGAAGGTGAATGTTATTCTTGCTCCTCAAAAACTACAGCAATAATCTTGCTGTTTCACTTTTCCCTTTTCCCAGTCCAAAGCAGGAGGAATTTTTTTACCATCTTCATTCCCATACTTTTCCTTTGACCAAAAGTACTATTTATTTTCATTTTCTGTTTCCAATAGGGCTTTTTTTTATTTCCCAGATCTCAGCTTTGAAGATCAGACTTGAACACCCAAATCTTTACCAATTTCCATATTACTTTAAAAATACCAACCATTTCCATGAAAAAGGTGCTACATGAAACATGAATACTTCTGCATCCATTTCCTGCAAGCAAGTCACCTCAAGTCACCTGATGCCCCTCAAGTCTTGGCATGAAATTGATACATTTGTGCATTTTTTTAAAGTTTACTCTGGACATTTTTGCAATCTGGAAAGGTGAGGTTTGGAGGAGTAATAAGAAGCTTTGAAACAGAAGCTCTGTAAATGTGATTGAGTTTTTTTCAGACTTATGTGCAGTTTCCAGAGAACCTGTTAAATATAGTGCTTGAGTATCTTCTGCACCAAAAAAGACTAGGACAGAGAAGAGAAGAAGTTTTGATGTTTGTCCCTGGACCAATAGTGAGATTTTAAACCTCTTTCGCCAAACATTCTTAATTTTCTTTTTACTTGTTCTTTATAATTGCTTTTGATATATAGTGAGCACTAAAAGAGTTCTGCTCAGTGTGTTTGTTACAAAAGGACTTCTGATCTGCATGTAGCCACAATCCACAAGTTGTAGTTTACTCCTGGGCACTCTTATAACAGAGGGACCAAGAGATTCACTCAGCTGGTGATGTGGCTCTAGAAATCTTGCATCAGTGCTAAAGTGTCTTTGCATTGCTTTTAATAAACAAACACTGCTTTGGAAAGTAAAGCTCTCATCTTCTTCCCACTGAACGAGTTTAAAAACCATTTTCCTCCTTTTCTCTGAACTCTTACTGTGCAAGCCATGTAGTTCTTCCCACTGTGATCTGTTTTGCAAAAGAAGACTATTAATTGAGGATGTTTTTCAGTATTACCAAAAGGTCACTACAATCAATTATGGAGAATATTTGTACAAGAGAAATCTTGCCTATAAAGCAATATATCCTGAGTGTCTAATTTGTTCACTGTAATAAGGCAATGCCTACTTATTGATTAATCAATCTTTGTTGTCTGTTTGCTGATTATATCAGGAAGTCTCTTAATGTAATGGAATATCATATACAGAGTTGGCTTGCAAAAATATTTATTTCTCTTGTTATGCTGCATGTATTCAACCTGAGGAGATGATTTTTCCAGGACAGATCATTCTGACTTGTTGTGGCAAGCCTAGAACTGCAAATTGAAGTGTATTTGGATTTGAAACCTGACTAGAAACATGACTAAGGTCATTAACACAGAAATTTTTCTTTTTTGATCCAATTTGTAAATCATTACTTGATGTATTCCATTCAAAAGCCTTAATGTTATGCAATTACACTGCATTGAGATATAAATGCAGGAGTGCAGTGGATCAAAATCAAACTTATGTTGTATGCCAAAAAACTGGTTGTGGATAAATTCAAAGTGGTTCTCAGGCTATATTTAAAAGCGCAACATTTGGCTACTTTTTAAAGTCATATAAAGGAAGCCAAACATATTAAAATTAATTCATGTGCTTGATATAACTAAGGTTGTCATAAATCTTAGTGTGACTTGTAGGACACAGAGTAGTGATAGGAGTTATGTACATAGAAGATGTTCTAAGTTATGGTATAATTATCATTATCTCTGTTGGCAGGAGTGCATCATTTCCACTAAATAAAACAGTGAAACACTTGGTTCACTGTGACTCCATGATTCATTTCTGTTCTTTTGCACTGTAGTTGATGTAAATGAGCCACATTAACTGCCCCCCTGCCTCACTTTGTGCATATTTAAGGATTTAAAGTGTCTCTGAAATCCATTATCACTCTGTGACAGAAAGGTGAGAAAAATGTGTGAAAAACTCATAAACAGGTAGAACATGCCTATATATTAACTTTTGACAGATGTGAGACATCTAAGATTTAATCTGGAATTTGTGTTGGAATTCAGATAAAATAATGCATACTTTAAACCGAGGAGAAATAAAGAATTAGTGATGCTGGTGCTCTGTTATTATTACAAAGGAACAATGGTTCTTAAAACATTTAAATTTTCCAAGAAATGAGTACTTCATTATCTGCTCTTAAAATACTCAGTTGGACCAGAGTCAAAAGGAGAAACACAAGAACACATAAATAATTTTCTATTTATCATTTCTTCAGTATTTAAATCCTAAGATTTAAATGCCTCTTTTTGCTGTATAAAATGTTCATAACATGATTTATTATGATGCATATCTCATCCTAAGTAGCAAAACAGAAAGAATAAAAATAGGCTCTAATTCTGCAAGCAGTTTTGCACACATATCTCCTATTTGCATTACTTTTGTACACTAAAATTTACTGTGATATATAAGGAGTATTAAAGGAGTTTAGGAGTATATAAGGAGTATTAAGGAGTATTATTCAGTGAGAGGACAGTTTTTATAAGAGCAGTGGTACCACATCTCAAGAAAGCCAGGCTTGGCATCCACAACATGTGCCATGTCTGCAGTGCTTTCAAATTACAAAGCAATCTTTTTACCAGAAGGGTACTTAAAGTCACAAGTTCTGCTAACACATCCATTGAGAATAAGAATGTAACAGTTCACTCTAAAATTTTAATATGTATATATTGATTCTCAGTGCATTCTGGAATGTGGATTCATCTTTTCCGGCCCTGGAAATCTCATGTTCAACATATGGCCACCTGCAGTTTTACCATAGTAAAATTCCTGTGTTTTTCCCCAGGGAAAAATCAAGGTATCAGAGATAGTTTGTTGGTTTTTGTTTTTTTTTTCCACATGCTATGTAGATCAAATACGTGACATGCAATTTAAATCCTGAAGAATTTTGGCACTGATAATGATGACTTGAAAGATATCGTAGCACAATTTTTAAACTCATTTATGTGGCAGTCACTGTTGTTGAAAGTACAGCCTCTTTATTGTGGCATCAGGGCTTCATCTCTGAACTGGTGACAGCCAAAAACCTTCTCAGTGCTGACCCACTTTGGGAATGCTGCAATGCTATCGCATTCCTTAATCCTAGGGAAACTGAAGTGGTGAAAGGGTTGTGTAATTCTGCTGTCATTACTGCCAAAACCAGGACAAATCATCAATGTCTCCAAAGAGGGAAGAAAGAGGAAAGAAATACCCTCTGAATTTTTGCAGTAAGGACTGAAAAAAAAAGAATTAGAATAGTGTCACTAAAATTCCCTACTCTGTCTTAGAACCACTAAATTTCTTCCAATATTTAAGTGGGGATAAAAAATTTACATAAGTAATATATAAAGTGGTCCACAAAAACACCCTTAAAGAATAATAAAATAGAATAAAATATGTCTTCCTTTCCCAAAATACTATAAAATTCAGTTTCTTAAACATAACTAAAGCAGAGGAAAATAATGCTTTGTATAATAAACAGATTAGTCCTAATAATTCTTTTAAGCAATGTTGGGTTTTATTTAATTTAAATTGTTTGTCTACAATATATAAATAATAATGGAGTTTACTGCCATGATCTATTTAGCATTTCTTATACTTCTTTGAACTGTTTAGAGTGAACTGTGAAGTGTGTAGAGTTCCACTACAGCTTTTTATGTCACTGCCTTGAGGAGAGCATGTTGTTGTGACAATTCTTGGTGACAATTCTTGGTGACAATTCCCAGCAGTTCCATGCAGCAGCATCCTTGGCTCCGGTGTTTGTGCTGACTTAAAGGAGCTTGTGGGAGTGCCTGTCTGAGTGTGAATGTAGTTAGTGCACACTCAGCCCTCAGACTGACAGAGGAACTTGGTTACCTAGGAAAGCTCTCTAGTAAAAAAAAACCCTAAAGAAAGTATTATACTGAGTCAAACTTGATTTTGTTAAATCTCATGGCCTCTCTCCATTAATAACTTCATACCGGGTGCTCCACCAAGACACCCAAGAACCTGGGTTAGCCACAATCAAAGCTTAGGAGGCTGCTTAACCTCCTCAGCAGTGCACACAAACACATTCTCTAAAGGGATTGGAGGCCCTGGAGGACAAACATAATTTACTTCCCTTTGCATTGCTACTTTATGTAACCCTTTGATGCAATAAGGACCATGAAAAAATAGATTTTAAGACTATATTTTTAATATCTTTAAGGTACTACTACAATGAAAATGGCAATATTTTTCCTCACTATTAGACATGGACCAAATCATTAATAAATTTGCTGGAAAGACACTGAATTATTTTGTTGTGATTGTCTGAAAAAAAAATTAGAAAACAACATGTTAAACAAAGCTCCCTTCATGTGCTCAAACTCTCCTCTCGTGCACTCCCACACCAGCTGAACCCAGGGTGGTCAGAATGAAACCCTGAGTGAGCTCTGGTGCAGGCTGGAGCCAGATCAGGTTCACACTGTGGGCACTTGATATTAGCATAAACTGAAATACAAAGTATGCACTTGACAGCTTCAGTTACTCAATTACAAGATATTGGAGAATTTATGAGCTGAGTGCCAAAGGTGAAAAATGATGTTCTGTGTGTCACTGAGAGTGCAATAAACTGTCCTGTGAGCTCAACGTGTGCCCTGCTTTGATGCTGAGCGATTTGAATGATTTATTTATCTAGTGGCATGTGGCTGATCTTGAGAGCAGCTCAGTCCCATACATGTAGGGGTATTTCAGGTGTTCCCAAAGGTGGGTAGCAACACTTTGCTGCTGTGCAGCGTGGCAGTGTGATGACAAATGTGCTGGCTGGCTGGAGGAATGCTGGCAGTAGTCACATTCACCCATCTGCTCTTGTGAAAACAAGGCTGAGCTTAGATGGGTCCATTGATTGTAATCCCTCAGAGACAAGTGACAGAACAGGGATGAACTGTGCTCCACATGCAGAGGAGACCCTCTTCCATGGAAAGAGGTCCAGCAGGTGCTACCAAGATCTTGCAGAAGGTTTATACCTCTCTTGCAACAATCATATGGAAGCTGCCATCCTGTGGATGCTGAACTTACACCCACTTCAGTGTCTTTTTTCCAGTTGCACTGAGGAAGGTGGCTGCAGTTCAAGGTCCTAAGTTGCCTTGATATTTTGCATTTATTAAGACCTCAAATACAGTCATCAGTGTTGAGACTTGCACAAGTCCACACAGGAAGGGAGCTTTGTTTAAACATGTTATTTTCTAATTTTTTTTTAGACAATCACAAAAAAATAATTCAGTGTCTTTCCAACAAATTTACTAGTGATTTGGTCCATGTGTAATAGTGAGGAAAAAAATTACCATTTTCATTGTAGTAGTACCTTAAAGATATTAAAAATATAGTGTTAAAATCTATTTTTTCATGCTCCTTATTGCATCAAAGGTTTATATAAAGTAGCAATGCAAGGGGAAGTAAATTATGTTTGTCCTCCAGGGTCTGCAGTCCCTTTAGAGAATGTGTTTGTGTGCACTACTTAGGAGGTGAAGCAGTCTCCTAAGCTTTGATTGTGGCTAACCCAGGTTCTTGGGTGTCTTGGTGGAGCACCTGGTATAAAGTTATTAATGGAGAGAGGCCACGAGATTTAACAAAATCAAGTTTGACTCAGTATAATAATTTCTTTGGATTTTTATTTTTATTTTTTTTCTCAAAAGAGGTAAATAAAGGTACATGACACAAAAGAATATTGGCATCCTAGTTAAACTTTACAGGTTTTGATAAAACAGCCTGACCTTGTCATATTTTTTTTTCTGATTCTAGTTCATTGAGATATAACATCAGCAAATTAATTTGTGAGTAAAATCTAAATCAACTGTAGCAGTAGATTTATTGATGTTTTTTGTCAATACCTTTGGACAACTCCCGAAGAACTCTAATTATCTTAGAAAACAAAGCCTTTGCAAATGGCAATTGCATGATTGATTATTTGCCACTCTTACCTTAGTGTCTGAAACATGAGTCTAAGGAATAATTCTGAAGCTGAGCCTTCGAAAGAAGTCTTTGAATGGATTGCTCTTACAGAACAACTTCTGAAGCACCAGAAACATTCAGAACAGAAGAATTTTATCCTTTCCTCAATCAAGGGGACACTTGCATACAACTGCACCAAATTCTTGAGGAATTAAAAGAACTTGACCTAGTAAAACATAACTCTACCACAATGCCTTTTTCTAGAACTGCATGCAGACCAGAAGTGTTTGTACTCAGGGCAACAGTTTTCTGAAGAGCCCATTTACTCTCTCAATCTCCAGTAGGAAAACTGCTTGCAAAACTTATTTCATGAACCTAGGTAGGCTGGAAGATAAGGATAAAAATGTATAATTTAACTGGAGATTTCTCTGAGATGATAGAAGATAAATCAAGCCACTGATGACAGCAGAAAGTTGAATTCTCAACTGGTTTTGCCATTAGCAAGTAATTTTTTCTGCTGTTGACATGATAAGAATAGAAAGCAGACAATGAAGGAGAATTATTAAACACCTATGGGTGATAAACCAAATTTCATCTCTGTTTTTGGGACATAGTTGAATTCCACTTGGAATAAAGAATTCTCGGGAGTGACATCATGGAGTCTTGTAAATCCACTAAAATATCAACTATGGTAGAGGTTAAAATGGATTTTTGACTAATTTATGGCACATATTAACATCTTTTAAAAGGTTCACTTTGCCTTGGTAATAGTTACAGTGGAAGATAAAAGAATTATTATTTAATCAGAATCCACTCTCGGCATTGTAGCTGCTTTTTCTGTCTGTCAGAACATGACAGAAGGAATCAGCTTCTGTCCATAAACTGGGAAAATGAGATGAGTGCACTGGTAGAGGTTCTAAACTGTCAGCTCTGGGGGAGGGTGGGATGCTCACAGTCCGGTTAGGTGACAAGACCAGTGCCACAACCCTCAATCCACCCCCCAAATGCTTGTGGTGAGCTCAGAGTAGCTGCAGACCCTGGAATGCAATTCAGGTAAGCTCAGAAATCATACAGACAGCTCT
Source organism: Vireo altiloquus (assembly GCA_013396875.1). Taxonomy (NCBI): domain Eukaryota; kingdom Metazoa; phylum Chordata; class Aves; order Passeriformes; family Vireonidae; genus Vireo; species Vireo altiloquus. Next base: position 602,867 of record VZRF01005916.1, on the reverse strand, counting down.
GAAAATGCTGCTGTAGAATCATGTGCTGCCTTGCTTTGGTGTTATTTGCTTTGTATAGTCAAGACCTGTCAGCTGGGATTTATGAAAATTATGTTTTACAGAAAGCAATGGGACAATTTTCACCACAAAACAAAGTTTTCTGTGTGAAGAAGAAATATATGAATTGACGAGGTAAGATTTACTTTCTGGTTATACTCTCCTATCTTATTAGACAACTTATTAATGAAAAAGTGGAATGCACACACTTGACAATTATAAAAGGGGCATTTGTAACTCATTAATTAAATCTTACACTTGGTAGATCTTGACCTCTCCTTCTCAGTTCACTGGCAAAAATTAGCATTTGTTATCTACATAGCAGTTATTATAAACCAAAATTTATCCATTTTGCCAAAAGGAAAACATTTTTCACTGCAGAATATTCTTTTCAGCTGGAATTTTATCGTAGCATCATTAATTGTGTTAATGTCTTCCAAGTGTCCCATTTTATTAAAAAATTAACTGAAAAAATTATTAAGGACATGGATACTAGATTGTGGAACTTTTTTTTTTTTAAACTCAATAATTTCTAAGTTAGTTTTCATTATATATTTGAGCTGTGGCCTTGGAGTTCAGAATTCTCCTCCTTGTTGTGTGTGGGTAGTGTACAGGGCTGGGCTTGCAAGGTGGGGAGTGAATCCCAGGAGATCTGGGCAGGGAGACAAGACAGCAGTGCTCATGGTCTTTAATTAAACCTGAATAAAAATGAGGAGTAACCAATTCTGAAAATGCTGAACCTTTGGGGTATTTTGGGTTTGGTTTTTTTGGGTTTTTTTGTTTGATGCAAACCATAGTGATCTCTGATGAAAAGCCCGAATTTAGAAGAGAGCTGCCTTGCAAATTGTGAAGTTTGTGAGCTGTGGGAAAGCTGCTTTTGGTTCTCTGGTTCCTTCTCAGCCCTCTGAGAAGTGCCAGAAGTGTCAGCAGTGCCATGAACTGCACCTCAGCTGCGTGCAGTCTCTTTGCAAACAGCAGCATCATAGCCCTTGATCTGAGTGTCCTTTCTGTTCCTACTGGGTCACTGAGCCCCCTCAGGAGCACTGGGATGTGAGGCCAAATGGGCCAAAGCTGTGCCTTTGCCCTCCAAAGCCTGGCCTAATCTCTAGCACTAGGAGCTTGCTTAAATCCTGACTATGAGGTTTGAATGAATTCTCATGGCAATCCGAGCCTCTGCTCGTATGAGCACTGGCAAGGGTTGGTGGTGGTTGGGCTGGGGAGGCTGTGGGGCACCAAAGGGCTGTCTCCTCCCTCCTGGGCTCGCACAAGACAGACTCTTCCCCCTCAGCTTTGTCTGGAAGGGATGGTGACATGCAGATGAGTTTCCCAGTCCCCTTCCCTGGACCTCAGCTCGGTGTGTGGAGGGAAATCTGTGGGCTCAGGTGCTCCAGCAAGTTCTCAGCCCTGAGCCCTCCTCCCTGCCCCATGGGGCAGCCCCCAGGCAGTGGGCACACTCGGGGGACCCCATGGCAGATGGACAGGGCATGTGTGGGTGTAGCAGGACTGTACAGGACCAGCTGCTCTCCAGCAGAGCTAGTGAGGCACTCACTGTCCCCTGTGGTTCTAAGCTGGTGTTTCCCTCTGATACACTTGGTACTCTGGAGAGGTGTCGGATGGGTTCATCCCCCACCTGCTTTTGGCCTTTATCAGCACAAGCGATGGCATGAGAGCACTGATTTGAACATGCAGACATTTTAGAGCACGGGAGTGACACCTAGACAAGTTGTGGCCTCTTTTCTTACGTGTTGAAAGAAAAGGATAGCAGAAAATCAGGCAAAGAAAAGGATAACAGAAAATCATGCCGGCAGGGTACCCCTGTGCCCGGCTGGGCTGGAGCAGAGGTAGCAAAGCTCTTGTGTTGGCCCCCTGCTCCCCACGAGGGATGTTTGGGGCTGGCCACCGTGCGTGGGGAAGCTGCTGGCCCCAGGAGCCGCAGGGGCCGGGCAGTGGCCGGGCAGTGGCCGGGCAGTGGCCAGGCACCCCGGCTGAGATCAAACCTGCGAGCGCTGGAGGCGTGCGGAGAGGAAGAGAAGGAAAAACACTGACCACCCCAGCACGCTGGTAAGGAAAGAAAACACTGGAGGGCTGTTGAAATACTCACAGAGGATTAGCACAATGTTACTGTGTTTAGCACAGGTGTTTCTGTAGCTGTGATGCATTAGGAAAATTTACAATGTTCAGTGACTCACACTTTCTCCATGTAGTGTGTTGGTTTATTTTCCTGGGCTAGAGTACAAAGTGAGGAGGAACACCTGCTGATATTTTGGCTTTCCTGTAACATCTAAGCTTTTGTTTCATCTAGGTGTGTGCTTCTTCTTTTTTTTCTTTTCCTTTTTTTTTTTTTTCTCAGACTACATTGAAACATTTTAGCACATAACCTTTACAAGAAAACTGATTTCACCGGAGACATGTAGAAATATCCTTTTCTTTACCTCTGTGGTATTGCATATAATAAACTACTATTAGTAAGAAAATTACGGACGTTGCTCTCAATACTTTTTTGGCTTTACTTTTAGGCATCTAGTTAAACAGCCAAGTTTTGAAAACAGATCTGTACACTGTGTCTTGCAGTTCCTTTCAAAATTTTATCACAAACGTCTGTTTCAATGTCCTATAAAGTTGCATATGGTCCAAACTAGTTCCACTGCAGAAGTATAGCTAAGAAAGGTCCTCCATACTGTTATAAATTTGATATTGATATGAAATGCTTATTTAACTTGTTTCTCATGGTAAAATTCTCAGTAAAACATTAAGGAAGAAAACTGAAGCTTCATAGAATAAATGCAGAAGCTTAGGACAGATCATCTTTTTATTTAAGAAATATTCTTAAAAAGGATAGATTTGGATTAATACTCTTTAATAAAATTAATTATTAATTTCTACAAAGAAAACAATGAGATTTTTTTTTTCCAAAAATATACAAGATGGGACACAAGCAATTGAAAGTAGTCTCTGTTGGGTGGGCTTCGCTGCTGTGTGAAGGAATGAAGAACAGGTTAAGAGATGAAAAAGTAAGGGAACACAGCTTGATACTCTGTTCCAGTGGAATATTCAAGACAGATATTGAAGGGAAAAACCAACTAACTTTACTAGAACTTATCAACTAAACGACTGGATCTCGAAATTTTTGAATGTTCTTCTAAGATTAAAACTGTGATTTAGGGGATCTATACAGGTTGTAACTTAATGACTCTGTATTTGCCCGGTTTTCTCTCGTCTAATTTCTTTGTATGTCCCTTCCTTATTAAATTAATGTTTATGTTTTCAATGGAGCACAAAAAGAACACTGAATTTATGATGTGGGTGTGTTGCAGTAGCACTCCTATCTTTAGAATTCCCTATGTTGTGTGCTTGATTTGTTTTAGTTTTTCCAGTGGGTATGCTGTATAAAGTACACTTTGCATGTTTATTTTGAGTTGCCTTACCTGGATTGTATCTCCTTATTTTGCACTTTCTCTCTTGTTTTTACTTTCATTCTCTTGAATCAATTTATTCTCTTGAAGCAGTTAAGAACATTTTTATTAGAGTACATGGAAGCTGGCCCAGATTAAAAAATGCAATTGCTCTTGATTTGTGATGTCTGACAGCACTTTGTCCACAGGGCCAGACACCTAGAGGGATTGTTTATCATTTTCTATAAGTGTATATATAAGAATATCTTACGGAGGACAGGCTGGCACTTGTGTTCTGATGCATTCCACATATGTTCAGTAATCTTACTTATATGAATAATGCCTTTTATGGAAAAAATGCAAATGGAGAGAATTTAAGAGAAAAAAAGTTTTCCTTGAGTTTATTTGGGGGTTCTACAAAGCAAAAGGAAAAGATAACAGATGCAAGCTACATTAAAGGGGATCAGAGACATACATTAAATTCCTTATGTCTTTTTAATTATGCAATTGTGAATTATATTCCTGTTGCATTTGTAATTAGAGGGCAGAACAGATGGTAAAGGCTTGTTCTAAAGTAATGTGTCTATTAAAATTATCCATATAGCTAAACTGACTGTTGACTATAACAGGGTTTCTTAGCCATTAAAATACCCCGTGCAGACATGTGCTTGATTATTATAGTTCATTACACAAGAGCACACACAATATATGTGCATATATACAGAAACAAATCTAATCTATATTAGTTATACGCTGTATATGCCTTTAAATGTCACTTATTACAGTTGTGAAGGAAAATGAAGCCTGATTCTACAAAAAGCCTCCCACGTGGGTAGACAAGATGTGCTGTCGCGTGGTCATTGTGTATCATTTGTTTTCTTTATCTCCAATTTTAGCTGGAGCTAAAGTGGGAAGATAAATTTATCAGATAAGGTGTTCCAATATAGGACATGACACAGACAGCTATGATATGGTTGTTATGACTCTGCAGAAGCTTGTTTTATTTTTAGTCAGTGTATTTGACCTATTATCTCTTGTTTATAGATTTATTTTATCTCAAGATCTGGAGATACTTGCATTGGCAACCATTTCTTTTCATGCCAACTGTAATGTTTTCCAATATAAGCCTTGCACTGAACTGATATTATCTAATAATTTGTGATGTCATAAAATTCTCTCCTGGCACCAGACCCACCAGATTTTAGGGAGTTAGGAAGGTGTAAAATGAGTTAGAGGAGATGATCCTAGTTTTTACAGTTCTTATGAATAAAGTATTTGTTCTATAAAACAAAATTATTCTGACACCTGTGTATTGACCTAAAATGGGTTCTGTGCAACATCTCCAAATATATTCAAGGCATGATGGCATTTCTCTGACCTCTTTGTATCTAAAACATCTGAATCCCGGATTGCTTTCTTGATCTGAAAGACCCTCTGTAATAATGGGTATAAAGGAACCTCCTTAGAGTATTTAATTTCAAAAAATTGAATTTCAGTGAATTACTCTATCAGGGTGTGATGCTTTTCTCAGAGCTGTGTGCTTGCATGTGGTTGTACATCCTTAAGATTATCCTGGCCCCATACCAATGTACAGTACCTGGTATTTCCATCATGCCACCAGTTCCAGCCAGAGGTGGAAGACAGTGACAATAAATGTCAAGCCCATTCACTCAGGAGGAGAAATCAGTTCAGAGCATTTTATAAAACCAGGATTTGACAGGCAAATGACTAAACATATTTCTTTAGTGATCCAACATTTCTTCTTAACGAGGCAAGTTGTCACTGACTCTGCTTGTTGTCTATAAATTCTGACTGACTCAATCTTCATAATGTCAGACTGGTCAAAGGCATCAGTAAATTACATGAATAAAACATAATACACGGTAATTGTCCTTAGCTGCTAAGATACTGTAATTCCATTTGCTCAACAGCATTTGTCCAAAATAGTGTTTCCTGAATTGGCCATTACTTTTACTTTCCTAAAATGGATGCCATAACCTCTGTAAACACCTTATCTACTTAAGTTTTTTGCATTATGATGTTGCAAAGACATCACTGCTTTTGCTCTTCTGATTCTTCTCCCCATCCTGCTGTGGGGAAGGGGGTGGCCACTGAGTGACCGTGTGGTGCTTACCACAAGTCAAGTAGGGCTAAACCACGATGGCAAATTGAGCACTTTTCTTTATCTCTGGAGACTTGAAAAAATGAGTTTCATGCATCTGGCAAAGAAAACAATAGGCACAGTTTGCTGTAAGGAGAGTTGACTCTTGGCTTAATCTCAGGTACTGCAGAATCACGTTTTCCTTGTGTGTGAATTGGATCCCCTACTGTGTCCTACTCATAGAAAACCCAACTCTGAACAAACCAGAAATGCTCCTGGCAATGACTTCTGGCTTTGGGGACATGTCTGGACTCATGCAGGCCAATGTGTATGTCCTTGAGAAATTCAAAGTTAATTTCTGTGGTATGGATTCTTGTTTACTATATATATTAAAAAAGAGAAAAAAGAAGAAACAGAGAAATATTATTGTCTGCCAGGCACTAAGATTATTGATAGCATTTCTTTCTTGTCCTTAGACCAAGCCACTCACAAATGCAAATATTTTAAATTACATCTGCCAAATAAAATCGTTGTGAAGCAGACCTTTTATATTTCTAGGTTCTTTTAAGAATGCAGCATCCTAACATGCCCTCTGACAAACTGCCAGGAGAACAATTTTTGACACTGAATGGTGTAGGAAAAGAAATGATGCTATAAGATCCGCTTATAGCTGCTTCCCACTGGGTTCTTTATTCTGCACCTGGAATGTTCTTTCTGGCTATGTACTTAAGTGCTTTACTGTAATGTACATATCCTCTGGTTTCAGAAATATGCCTCAATGCATCCTTTTCCAGTCAGGCAGAAAAAAAATATCAGTCCAACCCTAAAGAAAAGAAATCAAATCTAAATAGATGACAAGCCACCTTTCTAGTTGAAGGACCTTCGAGCAATGAAAATGTAAAGCAAAAGAGAGTTCTGTTTTGATCATATTCAACTTATTTTGCTGGGCCAGCAAGTACATCAAGCATCTGACCAAATTCCAGCAGTTCATTCAATATTTGGAAAGAAACATATAATCAGTGCACAACCCGCAGTGAGAAGGAAACATGAAACTAATACTGCAAAAACAGCTTTGTTGGAGAGCTGTTCAGGCAGATGGAAATCGCCATCCCTTTCTCCTTAGGTGAGTATTTGACACCCCTCTCCATCTACCTGTTCTGATTCAGAGTTGCCATTTCAGTCTCTGGTCAGACTTACGGGACATAAATCAATTTAATTCTATTTATTTGTGTGAACTATATTAAGGGTCTGACTCATTAAAGGTTAACTTGGCCTAAGTAATGCTTCCTTATTTTGACCCAAAATATAACATATTTTGTCTGGTTAACCACAGACCACAACAATTAGAAATACTCAGATAAAAATCTAGAAGATGCAATGAAAGCAGTTCCTCATCCTCTGCAAAAACTAGTTTAAAGTAGGATAAACTACAAGTCTCTTTATTCTGGGACAAGTATTTATCATATTTTCAAAATATCAGGTATATAGTAAGTTCCATTAATATTCAGTCATTTTAAGAGTGCCTAAAATGGTTATTATCTTACTGCTTTTGATAGCTTGACACATCTGAGTAGGAGAGTAGATGCTTCTGAGGTTGCAGAACTAAGGGTGACTAATAAGAAAGACCTTTTATAAAATAAATGGTGTGATCATGCAGTAACATTTAACCTAAGTGCTACTCTTTCACCTTGGGTTTTTAAATTTGATTTATCCATCAGACTATTACACTGGAAAATAATGTGGCTCTGTTTTTTAATTATTGAAGATTATTAAGTATTACAAGAATGTTTTGTTCAATATTAATTTTGGACTTTGTTCAAAGCCTGGATAAGTTGCTGTGGTTTGACCACTGCAGAGCTTTAGGGAAAGAAATTGCATTAGATCAGAGAGTAAATAAGCAATTAGTACACAGAGTAGCTGGAACCAAGCTGGCACTCGATGAACTGGAATGGATTCAATGATTGCATGTCTCACCCTGATTTACAGATGTGTTAAATATGGCCCTTTTCCCCTTTCTGTTTTTGGCTAATAAGCTAAGATTTTCATCAGAAATTCAGAACCCATTAGTTCATTCTTCAATGTCTCTAGTCATACGTTGCAAGATAAATTATGCCCAAGTTATATTTGGTATTTGAAAAATTAAGTTTTTATTCTATTTAGGTGTCTACATATCTAAGGACATGTCTAAGCTGGTAACTTTGCCTTCACACAATGGTGTGCTCATTTGCAAAGCAGTTCTTCCTCCTTTACTCTTGTATTTTCCTCTCTCTTTTCCTTCTTTCTCTCTTTTAAGTATTAACTATTGTCTCCAAAAGCACCACCTGAGTCACATAGCTCAATTTAAAATGGCAAACAAGCAAAAGCTACCTTCACCTTTTTTTTGTTGGGAAAGAAAGTGGAACAAAAAGTGGATCTACAATGGAAGAGGGATTCACAGTAAACCCACAACTTATTCCATTTATTAACATATTAAAGCTCAAGCAATGAGGGGAATGATTTGTATGGTCAGACACTAGTGAGTAAAATCTGGCAGAATTTCTAAGCAGTTCTGTTATTGACAAGTTCAACAAATACCATCAATCCATCTATCATGATCAGGTGTGTTAAGAAGAAAAAAAGAACTTATTAATGAAATATCCCAAATACTCGAGTACATTTAGTGCATCGCTGACACAGGCTGCACATTTTTCTGTGATATCATTGAAATAATTAGTTATCAGTGACTGAGTCAAATAATACATCTCAGAAATAACTGTTTGCAAGTCCTCAAGGGCAATACATCGATGGGATTTTCCTGATAACACAGCTGCAGGAATGTTCAGTGCGTTCCACCTAATGTAATCAACTTGATTTCTGAGAAACCACACAACAACCTTAGTGGAAAGTAAAAAAAGGCAAGAATGGTCCAGTGGCCAACATCCTGGTAATCGGCTGGGAACAGGATTTACCTTTTCCTACAATAATCTGCCCAGGTCTGCTGTGAGCAGAAGAACACTTAAGGCTGTGCAGAGACACCACAATGTGTATGGCTTTGTGACTGAGGCAAGTGCATCCCAGAAGTGTGTGGACATCCTCAAGTGCTGCTGCCAAGTGCAGCTCTGGTGTGCTCCAAGGGATCTGCAGATGTTTCCAAGGATAGTGGCTAATGGGGCTGCAGTCGGTGGTCCCTCAGGAATGGATGGAGCATTGTCTTTCAGCTCCAGGAGCTGGAATCTGTGCAATATCAGAAATGCAGGTGGAAGACTGGTTCCTAGGAAAAGTGAAGTCCTCTAGGCACATGAAAAACAATGTTTTCTGCAAGAATAATTAGGGTCTCAAGAGAGCGTTACGGGGCAGAAAACACCTTGGTATTTCTCATATGTGGCAGGGAGAAGAATAAATCCATTTTTTAGTTTCTTTTTTGTCAGATTAAAACAGTAATCTCTACTGATTTCATTACTTGAAAGAACTTTTCCAAAGGGTATGAAAAGATGTAAAACTTTTTGTTTTACATATGACATTACCATTGCAGTTAATTTTTCCTATGCTGAGTACTAATGAGAATGGAGACAAGAGGATAAATGAAGCATGGACCATCCTGCTGTTCATCACAAAGTGAGAGGTTCTGGCAGAGTTTGTCAGAAGTTTTCACATTTAAGAACAGTGAAATTAAAATTTCTAATGCAGAATTTGCCTAAGTAGCTTAAGTCTTCTGCCATATATTTCTGAAATTTTGGTGTTATTACTATGAGTTCCTGAAGAGATTCACAAATTAGTTTCCTGCCTAAAATTTTTTCCTTCCAAGCCGCTCTGTAACTGCATAGCTGGTTAATACTGTTCCCAAGATAACTGTTTAGTGCTGAAGAGACAGAATCAACAAAACTGGGGCTGTCTGAGAACATGTTGCTGGTCTCTTATCAGCCCTACAAGAGCAATCAAGCTGCTTTTGGCCCCTTGATTGTACTTAATATCCCAGGAGGCTGAGCTCTGACTGGTGAACTGAACTGAGTCTGGCTTTACCCATCTTCTGTTCATAGGTTTCATATCAGGTTGCTTGGAGCTGCTGAGTCTTTGAATTTACCACATTCCCCAGGTTCTTGTTCCCAAACCCTACCAACTATACTTGCCATGGTCTTGTGCTTCTTAAGAATGCATTCCCCCTTTGGTATAAGAAGGAAATCTCATAGCTGCACCTTCATCAAGCTCTTTTGTTGCTTTTGCTGATGTTCGTAGCAGGTTTTAAGATTCTTGTTGACTTCCACAGAAAGACTTGTAAGGAAGAGCTCAGGAGACTGGGTGTGCCTTCTCCTGTTCAAGCTGGGACCTGAAATTTCAGCTCCTGAAGTGGCCCTTTGCAGTGAAACAAACCCTCAGCCCTGATGGCAACAGCCACAACTGGAAGATGGAGATCATCTAGAGGATCTTTCTTTGATATTCAGAAGCCTTAGGGACACAGGCAAGTCGTGGGAGTGGTGTAGGATAAATAGGCCATTCAGGTACTGTCTGCAGTCAGTATGGGATAGGCCACACAATCAGGGGTTGCTGAAATGGCAGAGCAGATGTTTTGTATTACAATTTATGCACAATTTATTTGTGAATTGTGATAGTTCTCCATAGCTAAATAGAATGCCATGGAAACTCAGGGAGAAAATTGAGTAACTGTGTAACTCTGGAACAGAAAAAACCTGGACTCTTGGAGTAGCAGGATTATATTTCTGCAATTTAAGGTGGCTCTAGGTAGTGTTAATTGTTTTGGATTAATTTTTGAAATTCCATGTGGTATTTGTACAGGTATTGCATCAATTAGCACTATGAATGCAATTATATCAGGCTATGAATTTTATCTGTTCAGATGAAACAATGCGGGGATTAGAGGAGTCTTTGACTAAAGTTTCCAACATCCTCTCTGTTATTTCTACATGTAATGTCAATAAAAATCTCTTGACTCTTAAATTCTGAAAATGATCATATGTTAAAATACTCTGCTCTCTTTGGAGTCTTTGCAAACAATCGTGATTTGTTTTCTGTTTCCAGTATCTCCCATGCAAGTTTGTATTTATGTTCTGTTTTCTATTTTGAGACAATCGAATTAAAACTCGCTTTGTTTCATAATTAAAAACATCCATTTTGACTAACTGACAAGTCTTGCTGGAATTTTGTTCCCAGAGCTATCATTCACCAAGACATAAAGCAATAAAATTTATTAGGATTCCACCTAGTTTCTTTAAATTTTGTTTGGATTTGTACAGCATCTATTAATTTACATTCACTTGTCTCCATTCCTATGTGATTTAAGGTTTATTGATTGGTTTTCAACTTTTCTCCTACTATAATGGAATTAAGTAGAGATAGGAAACACAGAGAAAAAGCTCGAAAAGGGTCTTTTACTTGTTACTAGTTACTACAGAAACTTTTTCTCTTATAAAGTGACCTTCATAGTAGACTGCAGAGGGTTTTTAAGGCATCTGCTAAATCTTATCTCAACACAGGAGTTGTATGATTAGGGACAGAGTTTTGTTAGCCCCTGGAAGAGAATTCAGCTCAAGTGAAGTGAATAGAAACAGGATTATGTTTGCAAAGAACAGGTACACAGAAACTTGTCTGTTGTCTGGGTCATGCCTTCTATGTTGGTTCCCTTTATTGGGCAAGTGTGAGCAAGGAATTCAAAGGTATTGTATAAAAAGTGAGAAAAACGTGAATGGAGAGGAAATTGTAAGACTGTTCCTTGTAACGGCAGCTGGAGATGAGCATCAGAAAACCATTACCCTTTCTGATGTGCTGAACAGTTAATTGTCATCTCCTGCTGGTAAAAGCAAACGTGGAGAGGTGTCCCATTCCTCACATCAAGACCCCTGAATCTCCTCCATCCACTGTTTTTTCATGTTGGTCAAGAAAAACTTCACTTGAAATACTGGTCTCATTCCTGCTGAAGGGTTGAAATCCTGTTTTATTCAGGGACTACGACTGCAGGTTTGGCTCTTGTTCCTGCCCTCACAAGGTAAGAGAGACTCCAGATTTTCCAGTCACTCTCTGAGGTACTCAAAAGCAGTGGAGTACATTTTTCGTCAAGAAGATTACAAAAGAAACAGCATGAGCTGATGAGTTTGAAGGGAAATATGCTTGGCTGACATTCTGAAGTGTTACTTGAATATTCTTTCTTTTGCATGCAAGGTACACATCTTAAATATGTGAGTCTGGCATCCAAAACACTAGAAAGAGTGGGATTAGAAGAATGTAAGAAAACCTCAGATTCTTGTTTAAATTGAGTGCATATAAAAATGAAGTGTAGAAAGTCAGGTGGAACGTTAAGAGATTTACAAGCCAACTTTATAGCACCTGATATAATATTTATTTATATTCACTCTCTTTTTAGCTCTCATATGTAGCAGTGAGGTCTCAAACCATTCCATGCCAAAGCAATTCTAACTTAAGACTTACAGAATATTTCTGAATGGGCTTGTTTGAATGAAAGGGTCAAAAGCCTAAGGAATAGGGAATTAATTCAAAGTACAGATGAACTTAATTTTGACAGACATCATAAGCAATCCAGGGGATTTAGAATGGTATGGACCATATCGTGTCCTTGTGTGAATGAATTAAGAAATGATCCTATTCTGAATGGAATTCTTGGAGTAACATTTGAAGAGCTACATGGTTTTGGTATAAACTAACTTGATATATTTTCCTTTAATAGATTCATTTTCCTTTCATTCCTTTACCAAGTTTTAAAGTTCTGTGGGGCAGGTTTCTACCTTCTTTATAATATTTTTTTTTCTTTTCCTTTTCTTCTGCACAAAGGATATAGAAGAAAATCTGTATGGTAACCTTACTAAAAAAAATATCTGTAGAGCTGTTTTCTGAAAAAGAATGTCATATTTCAGCTGTGGAATTTGAAGAGCTTTGGCAAAGGCTGTATTCCAGAGAGGCCTAAGCCAGTTAGGTGGAAATCTGTGCTTATAGTTAATCATGTTCAAGAGTTTTACCATCCAAATAAAAAAAATTGCATTTATCTGAGACAGGCCACGTAGAAACTCTGCCTCCCTTAGCTTGTGCACTCTCAACATAAGGGCTACCTCCTATATTTTTTCTTGCTGGCTTGCTTCACTTGCTTGCAAATGTTTAATATTGATCAGCTCTGTCCTTCACTCTGGGACGTCTGCCAAACACCTCACGCCAGCTATTATAGGATTAGATATATTTTGTCTAACTGGAGGAAGATTTTCAGTCTCTGTTGTTCCCTGGCATCCAGCTTACAAGGGTTGCTCTAATATACCTTGCCCAGGGCCAAATCACCATTGCTAATAACAAAAACTACAAGAAGGCCACCAGCAGGACATGAATTTTTGTGTGCTTTAGGGGGATGAGTATTTTGAACATTTTCTACCCAAGAAGCCAAGAGTTGGAGTGTGGCCTGCCAGCCTTACAGTGCCACAGAATAGCAGGAATCATATTAACACTCCTCCCTAAGTTTCTTTCCTGTGCTTTCATGGTGTGTGCTTGCTTGGCCTCTCAATTACATTCCTGTGCCCTTTCTGAAAGGCTGGGGCCATACAAGTAGGAGGTACTGTATACCATTTTCTCTACTGCCCTGGGGCTCCTCAGCCATGCTTCAAGCAATATCAATGCCATCTGGGACACCTGCTCACATCCAGGCCTTTCCATGCTTGCTTCAAGCCCTTCTAGTGAGCCTCTGACCTGGACCAATCTTACCTGGACTGCTCTGCTTATCCTGATTGAAGAAACAAGGCAAGGATATTCATCTACTTCTTATCAGCCTGATAAGAATTTTATATTCTCCCTCATTTTCACAGAGGAGGAAGGACATTGTCAGCCTGCTCAAGTTATGGCTGCAGCAGAAACTCTTTTGGTCAATAGGTAGAAACACACCACACTAAGCTACTACTCTCTGCCATAAGAGCATTGGCTCTCAGCCAGCGTCTAGAACAAAACATTACAGCCTTGCCTAAGCACTTAGCTGCTGCTCTGTCCTGTAAAAGTTGAGCTATTTCAAGCAAGGACTGTTCTCACTGTAATTAAAGGCCCTGATGTGGCAGTTGCCTGCTATGTGCAGTATCCTGCTTCTTAAATGCAATATTTCTGTATCCTGGCACAGAGCTGTCAGATCGCTGTTTATTTATAGCCACAAGATCCTGTACATGGCTTCAAGGCATCTTTCTGTCTCATAAGAGACCTGGGCTAGTGAGCATGAGGGTTGAAATGCAAACATTACATTACTTTTAAATACTGAACAGAGGAAATAGCTTAAAACTTTGGGTCACTTAAGGAATTGGTGTGGGATTAGCCCCTGCAACTCAAAGTGTGTTGTAGGTTTAATGCCCCTTGCAGCCAGATGGACCTTAGGGCAAATTTGTGTCTGACATTCTTCTTGTCAAATCCTTGGGCTGGGAGCTGTTCAGGCATCAAAGCTTTACCAGTAAGAAAGACTAAAGGAAATCTACCTTACACTGTAGGGGCTGCTTACCTTCGCTGAAGGAGCCAGCAGTGATGCATGAGCCTGGTTTTTACCCTAGAATTTCCTAGTTTTTCTCATAGCCATTCTTGCTTCTGCTCACACCCTTTATGGCCCCTGCAATGTTTCAGCACCATGGGGCTCAGCACAGGCTGGGAACAGGTTGTGGCCACGTGCAGCACAAGTCGAAGCAGGGCTGTGACAGCGTTTTGTTCTCAATCCCCTTATAAAGGACAGCTGGAGCTCTTTGGGGCGAGGCAGCAGGGCACCCAGGAGCAGAGGTGCAGGCACATCCCAAAAGTATTGAGTGAATGCGTGCCTGATTCACTTTCCTGTAGCCATCCCCTCCAAATGCCCATTTCCTGGGGATTGTTGCACCGTTTCTAAGCTCAAATATATTATCAATAGGGTAATACATTCACCTTCTGAGGTCCCCATAGAACCAGTGAAGAAATAAGACTTGAATGTGCTTCCAGAAGCTAATTTTTAGCAGTCAAAAATCTGATCCAGATTAGTTTCCTCCACTATTAACACTTTTTCTTAGCCATTCTCCTTTCAGAATTATGTAAATCATTGCATTCCTCCTCAAATGGTCTGAGCTTGAAGCTACTGCCAGTGACTTAGAAATGTTTCTGACTCCCTGTGCTCAGATCTTGGAAAATAAAAATAATCTGAAAAAAGACAATTTCTGGAAAGTTCTTGTGGACTGTAATTGCAGGTGAGTTTTAATTCGGTGTTTGTGTCGAGGCTTCTTTGGTTGATTGGTTGGGTTTTGGTTGGGGGTACTTTTTAGTACTGAATTAATTTTACAGTCTTGCAGACAAAAAAAAATCCTGCTTTGTGTGAATGTTCCTCTGCATAAATTATTTTATCTTTTTAAAAATTGTTTTCTATTTTTAGTAATCTATTCTACTCTTCCGATCTTATTACTTATCTATTATACCATATATTAGTCTTTTAGTTTTTTAGGTAAAAGGTGCTGTTCAGTTTTCTTGACGTCTTCATTATTTTTAAAATCTTCCTTCTTTTCTCTTTTAATTTGCAGATGTATCCTTCCTAAGTTTTGTATCCCTTTAATTTTTTTTCCATTTCATTGCTAGTATATGTGGGTATCTCTTGGATATAAAGAGTCAGATAGGCATCTAAATATTTATACAATATTGTCTCAGTAAATAATCACTCCAAAACTGGAATGAAGCAGCCATTCCAGTTCCTCTCTGGAAGGTTTGGCCTCAAACCATTGGATGTGAGGAGTATTGCACAGGGAGTGTTTTGATCAAGACTAGAAATGTGACTTATGAATACAAGAATTAATTCCAGAGTACATGTGGAGTCTAGCATGTGAACAATTTTCTAGGGGATAAGGTAGAGTGTGAACTTTATCTTGACTATATTAACTACTCAGCATTATTGTTTCAGAGTTGCATTGTAAATATCAGGGGGCTTATACTTTTTCATTTATTTAATCATTTGCTGTTGCTAGGGAATAGCAGGAATGGTGGAAGGTCACTCAACAGCCTTCCAGTGGTGAGGTCCCCAACTTGCACCTGTCCCTGTTCGGTGTGTCTGTGCTGAGAACCAATATTTAAATTGTGTTCCTCTTGTCTCCGTGCATGTGTGTGCATATGGTCTGGTCTGTGAACTCTTCTGGACACGAGAAGGTGAACCTGAAAAGAGAATCAAGCAAACACATCTGCCTCCCTGTTTGCAAAGCTTTGCTAAAAGTGCTGACTGAGTTCAGGGGCACTGCAGAAGACAGCAGAATATAATGGCACCTCTCTGTGCTAGGTGACATTTGAAAGCTCAGAATTCGCTTTTCATAAAAGGGTACATGCCTTTTTTGAGCCCCAGGGTGCCATGGCATGAGAGAACACCAGCTATTGAATTCTCTCTGTGTAGAAAATTTGACTTTGGTTGTTATTGGAATTGTTATCGTCCCTGGGTACAAGTAGATGTATCTTGACAAATTAAATTTCACTCCAGAGGTGAAGGAATAACAGAAATATTTTTTATGTTTTTCACATTAAAAAAAACCTAAGCATGATGGTCTTGTGAAGCTGATATATGAGTTTGAAGGTAAAATATTTATGGAGTTCATTTTTTGCATATGGATCAGACACAAGTCCAAAGAATATGGTAAATAGAGTCACCCCACATGTACCATGGCTACAGAATTTCTCATAGCCTAATAATTTATTTCTCTTCGTGACTGCTTTGTAAATGACAGAATAAATAAATTCTGTACATTTTTAAATTTTATTTTTTACTTCAGTACTTTTGCAGTTGACAAAACAAGGAGCGAGAAATTGTTTCTAAGCCCATTGCAGTCAACAGTGACAAAATCAGATTTTCTTGGCCTAGGACCAGCCTCAAAGCAAAAGAATAACTTCCTTTGTGGTAGAAGTTAGCTTCAGTGGCAATCCATTCCTTCCCCATGGAATAAAAATATAGTGTAATTAACCAGATAAAATGGGTACTTTTAAATTCAGCATGGAATAGAAGGCAAAGCAGGCACTCACTCCATGAATTTTGGATAGTTATGGTCCATATTTATGTTATCAAGGAGTGTGGACTGATAGAAGTGAATCTTTAAGGAAAACTTTCAGAAGAGGTCTGTGATTTGTGATGTATTCTTGCTTGGCCGTAGTACAGCCTGTGATACTCACTATGAATTTATGTGACTTTTCAGCAATGTGGTAATACAGCCAAAAGCAATATAACCCTAGAAATCATGGAAAAGACTGGTATTTCTGACAGATGCAGAGAGAGGAAAATGATCTTACCTCTGTCATACTTGCTTTACCCACAGGCTGGCCACTGCTCCTGCCCAAGCATGTGAGTGAAATTGAGCATTTAATAAAACACTAATTAAAGTAAATACCATAAAAGCATTAACCTCCATAAGGTGTTTAAATTGAATTCCTGGGTACTTTGGCATCGTTCCAGCTTTCAATGAGTTCCGATCTAACTGTATCAGATCACCAATTCAAAGACTCTGATTTTAGTTTATGGAATATTCCCGTTAATAACGATACCTTAGACATCCATTAAGTCTGGAACATTAATTTTATGGAAAAGTTCCAATACAACTCCATTAGATTTTTTTTAAAGCTAAATTAGCAGCATAGGCTTTTAACAAATGTCATAAATAGCTATATTTAATGGAAAGATTACCCAAATTAAAAGCAGACCAAAATAGAAAATACAGCTCCCTCTGTTTAAATCTTGACCTTCAGAATCCACTTAAAATTATAAGCTGAACTAAGCTATGAGTGCTTCAAACTTCTTGTTGTCTGTCATGTGGGCTAGAAGAATAGCAGGTGACTTAGGAAACGCCAATGTGCTTTTTTCATGTCTGGTAGGTGAAATCCTTTACTTACACAGATTGCTGCAATGCTTTTGAAAACATAATTGGCTAATAAATGTGCAGCGTATGACACCAACCATTTGAAATACTGTGACAATCCATACATATTCCAGACATTCTATCTTCCATCTTCTTTTTTTTTTTTTTTTTTAATTAGGTGGTTTATAGGATGATTTTCCAAACAGAACGATTCCTAAATTAGTAAGTGTAAACTATTGAGCTTACCTGTCTTCTGCACTGATTTCTGACCTGCTGGTCACATTCAGCCAGTGTCAAAGGAATGGAGGAGGAGGGTTATACCTTCCAATTTCACGAGCATCAGTTCGTGAAACGGATGATGAATCATGGAATGAATGTTTGGGGAACAGGAGGATGATTCAAGCTGGTGCCTGCTGAGGAAACACTCAGGGGAGCTCAGAAGTTCTGTGCTCCGTGTGGCAGAAGCTGCACGGCCCAGCAGCAGACACAGAACTCAGCTGGCAGCACAGCTTCAGCCTACAAGGAGCTTCTCTTTCTCCCCTGGAATGCTGTGGGATGTGAAGGATGCAGGAGGTGCCACAGTGGTGGCCTTCATGAGGCAAAAGACACAGAAAACCAGGCTCCAGTCTTTTCACTTCTCCCATCTTCATTATTATCCTACTTGAACCACCAGACATTTTTCTGTTAAAGGGTTATTCAGAATGAAGACATTCAAAACAGCCCAAAATGTTTTTTTATCCTGTCAGGTTGAGCCACTGCAAGATTTCTGCCAGCTAATATCAAATGTATACAGGGCTAATGTTATTAAATCAAATTCCTCCAAACTGGACTTCCTTATTAGATCTCGCTGAGATTGAAACTTTGAGCCAAAAATAGACTATGTTCCTTTCACATGTATGTGTGTCAGACTGTGAGAAATGATAGTTAGAATTTTCCTTATAATGTAAATACATAAAAAAAAATGTAAAATAACTTAAGCCATGTGACATATTTTAATGTACAAAGCAGTTGGGGTAGAATTAACATTGAACTTTTGGCTTTAACACTGCATTTACTAGCTTCCAAGAACTAGCTTTTAGTGATGTGTTCTCAGCTGTTGCATGCTCATTTTTCAGTCATAAGTTTCTAATAATACTAATCAGATATAGAATTTCTGATTTTTGCATAATGAAATATTTTCATATATGTAACATAAAGCTTTCTTTTTTTCTTTTTTTATTTTTTGTTTTGGAAAAGACAAACTCTGGTCCCTGTCCTTTACCTGTTGTCAAGGCTTTGATGTGGAGAGAGACACAAACTTAAGTCAGTGCATCCATGCATCTTTGGAAAAATTTGTAATTTTTGGTGTTATGGGGGAAAACCAGGGAAATACCAAACTGGTATTGAGTTCCTCCTTACACAAGTTATAGGGACTCTTCCTGTGTTGAGTGTCTTAATAGCTTTCCATCAATTCATATTTCCCAATACTGGGAATCAATATTACTCCTTAGGAAAAAGTTATCCGTGGAAATATATCTTTAAACACTGTAGTGAAATGAAGAGTTGCTTTCTTTGAAATATGACATCCCTAACGTAATATCCTCACCATGCAGGGAATTGTGTTAATATGAACCACTGAGGTGATCTACTTAAATTTATAAGCCACATACTCTGAAGACAGGAATTCAAATCTGCTGAAAACTGAATAAGAAATTTGTTTTTTCTGTCCAGGCTCCCTGACCACAGCTATACTTTGTGCCTTGAGTTACTGGATAATCAAGATACACGAGCTGAAGAATCCATTCTCTCAGGAACTTTCAGTGTTTGGCATTGACTCTGCCTTTCTAAGGGAGATGATTTATTTTTGCACACAATAGGTCATTTCCTCCTCTCAGATCACAGCAGAAGACAACCTTAGACCTATCATTCTTGAGATTAAAAAAGAGTTGATTGCTGCTTGTCCCTCATACAAAAGCACACTAAGCAGAAGGTTCTTTACAGGATTAGACTCTTGAAGGTGGTAAAACCCACCCAGTTTTTAGCAGAAAAAAAGAGTAAACATTAGATAGTATATATAATAATTTGAAGTCCACAAGCAAGGTTTTTAAACATGAAGGGATTGTGTTACTATTTATTAATATGAAAATCTGTAAGGTAAATTCTGCAAATGCTGGTTTGAAAAATTTAACTCCCTTTAAATAGTGACAGCAGATGACCACAGTTCTAACTGTTCTTCCGCATCCAGGGGCTCAAGTAAACCTCCTATGGTTCAGAAAAACTCATCATCAGAAATATGGCAATGGAGTCTATACATTTAGACTTCACTTGAAAAAAAAGAGGTTTCTCAGAGACATGGGGTGAAATTTCTAACTAACCCTAGGTTTCAGTGTCTTTTTGGGAGGCATATTCAAGTTTTCTTATCGATAAATAAACACCCAACCTATGTGAGACAAAGAATCTTCAGTATTAGAATATCATGTTGTACCTCTGTACAACCTCCTGCATTGCCTGAAATTTCTCTAAACTGAAGCTTTTAATTTTAATTCAACAAGAGGCTTGATCCAGATCTCAGTGGAATTAACAGGAGTATTTCTGTTAAGTTATACAGGAGCAGAGTCAGGGCCAAGGCCAACAATATTAATTTGCTTTAGCTTCAGGCAAACTTCCTCCTTTTTCAAAAGCAAATCTTTGTTCCACCTTGCCTGAAATTCAACAACTGTGTGTAAATCTTGGAAAGTTACAGCTTCTCCTAATGACCTCTGAGCACCTGATTGGGGTGTGTGCATGTCCTGTCCTCAGATAGACTTCAGGGTCATCTTGGATAACATTTATTTCTCTGTAGATGGGATTGAGAATTCTTTGGGCTGGAACCTGTTGCAAAGTATTTTGTTACCACCTTTCTCTTTGAAAAGTGATATAATGTTTTTTGGCTTATCCACAAGATCTTCTGTAGGTGCTTTGCATTTCTGTTAGAGTAATTGCCTAGACAAACTAAATTGCAGGACAGAAATGACAAAAACTTTTTCCTGCCAAACTTTCAAATCTGGTTAAGGTTCTGTCTGTCTGCCCCACTCTGTTTTTCCCCTCCAGCCTTCCTTTGGATGCTGTCTGCCTTTTGGCAGACTTAGAGATGCATAAAACAGTACCTTCAACACATCAGCACAAAAATGTTATCAAGATGATGACTGATATTTCCCAATTCCTCATATTTAAAGTCCCTGGTTTGTTAATTTGTGATTATTTTTTTTTTCCCTTGTACTTCACCTGTCTCTTTGGTATCTAATAGAGAAAACTACCAGGACCACAGGTTAGTAGAACTAAGAAAATTAAGGTTAAACCAGGACCAATCAATCTAGGTTTAAATGGGGATAAAATCAGTAATTATTCTGTAAGTTGGTAAATACAAGGAACATATTTTAAAACCATGGAAGATTCCTAAGGTTAAACATAATTCCTAAGGGAAAATAGTAAAGGATCAGGGAGAGCACTTCTTTCCTTTTACACTCTGCAGAAATTTTTGTTAAAATATTGAAAAAATACACCTTGAGATTCAAACTTGATATTGTACTTAATGTTTTAATATGTGTACATATGTACTTTTATATCTGTAAGTGTAAAAAATATTATTGTCACGGTCTCTGTGAGTCTACAGCTATGCCACAGGTGCCTGATTGAAAGTCAGTGAAATTCAAGTTCCTCAGTTAGATGGTTCTGAAATTTTCCCTCTGCTTTTCACAGAATATTCTTAGGACCCGCATTTAAATTTCCATGACTGGAAAGATATATAATGCCAATGTCTTTGGGTAAATATAATGAGCCCTGAAGAAATAATGAAAAAAGCCAAGGAGACAGAAGGGGAAAAAAATACAAGAAGAAGATGGCCAAGAGGGAGAAAACATAGATATCAAACAAAATGTCTGGCAGAATTCCCCGGCAGAACTTTCCATATGTATCAAGGTCAGGCATCACAAGCTTTTCTGAAGATAAATCCTGTATATGAGACAAGATATCTAAACAAGCAGCAGAAGATACTTCCTCTCTCTTTCCTGTGGATATTGTGGCTGCTAATTAGAGCTTCTGGACAGTGACTGAGGCAGGGTGTGTTGGTTAGGAAATTACAGAATAACACTGGAATCAGCAAATGTGGAATCAGCAAAAATGAGCTGCAGGTGGCAAGCTCAGCACCAGGAACCCTGGCAAAGCATGAAAAGGAAAAAGCACCTTAAAACCAGACAGGCATTGCAGTTCTATGCAGGTTGGTTCTGGGCAAGAACTTAAACAATAAAACAAAATTTTCATAGGGTAGGAACATCAGCTGAACTCTTTTACTCTCTCTAACACTGTTATATTTAATGTGTGGAATTAAAAATTCATTTTAAGTGGTGTTAAATTTAACAGAGATGCCACAGAATGTGAGAGGTTTATAATTATTCTGTGAATTGTCCATCTTCATGTGTGGCATTCTTTTTGACAGGTCTTGTTTTCATGTAACATTTTATTTTCTTCTTTATTTTTTAATGAAGTGAGGATCTAAGCATTCATACAGACTTCATACTGTCCCTGCCTTTAGGAGTCCCATTCCTTGAAAAATGTCAGGAAATGAACCTTTTCTGATGCAAAGCAATTCTTCCCATCTCATCTCCATATTTGTGGTACCCTTCAGAACTTTCTCCTTTAAAGTACTTCCACAAAGAGTCACTTCAAAGGCTGGAATCAGTCCGTGAAGCACAGATGGGGGAGCTTGTGTGAATAAGCTGGGGAACAAGGCAAATGGTGGCTCATGCTCTCAGCCAGCAGTAACTGTTTGTGAGGTCTGAAAATTATTTAAATGATTGTAAGAGTGGTTCATCTTAACATTTATAGCCTAGTAACTAGGTGATAGACACTTGACTTGATCACAGTTTGCTTGGAGTAAGTATCCTTCAGTAGGATTAAACTAGATAATGGAATTCAACAATATAGGAATGGCTCTCCTCTTTGGTCTGCTTCATTATCCCCTTGAATCCTTTGTGAGTTCCCTCTGATCTTCTCCAATGTGCTTTCCTTTTCCTATTCATGCCTTTTTCTAGAATAATTTATTTCATGTAAATAAATTCCATTCTGATTTTCCAAGCCTGAATGTTTGGAAAAGTCTCTTACAGTTTGAATGCTTATGTTAACCTCCTGAAATTTTAAATTTATCTCAGAACATCATAGTCTTTCTGATTCTTCTTTCAAAAGGATCTCATCCTAGACACACACATATGAATAATATATTTGTCCATATGCAATTAGGAATTTCACTCCTCCAGGTGCAAACACTATGTTAGCATATGTTGCTATCTGTTGGCTGGGTAATAAGAGTTGTGTATTTGTTTGTAGAAGAAGATTCACATACAGCCAATAAATAAACTCTCTTCTTAATATGATAGAGAAATCTGAATTTGGATAAATTGTAACTTAGACCACCTCACACATGCTCTGTGAAGTTAGAAAGAACTTTAGGGTTCTGAAAGGTTCCCACTGAATATTGCTGTGGGAATGAGTGGCTCCTTGCACTGCTGAGGAGCAGAATGCAGCTCTAGGGATCATTATGCAAGTGATCAGAGAGTGTGAAAGTCTGTCTGCACTAAGTTACTGCTGGATATGACTTCTTAAGTATCAGTCCTCAGTTTGTTGCCTGCTGGCAAAACTACCTTGATAAATGCAATACTTATACCTTACAGTCTCTTCTTCACTCCCTGAAACTATGTGAACTGTATAATTTACATATAAAAGTCAAAAGCACATCTACAGCACCAGTCTTTTCTGGCCCATAAAACAGCAGCCACAAACAGATCTGTAACTTGCAATACTTTTTAGGACACTGATCCAATTTCTGCTTTTACTTTCCCAAGTATTATCAGTGTCCATGAACTCTTTCCAGTAATAAAGAAGCTAATGCAAATCACAATTAAGGTGGTAGAAAATTGGCCCAGGTGTAGAAGATAAAAGACAAGGAACAGGTGAGGTAAATTTTCCTCAGAGAAGCAAGATTGGAGAGAGCAGAAGCAGCATGGTCTGGTTTCAGGGGAACCTTGCTCTTTCAGACTCATAAAGTGGCATTTTACAGGATCTGGAAAAGTCCTGCTGAAGGAGCTGTAGCAGGGCAGAAGTGGTGGTTGCTGAGACATCTGAGAGCACCTTGGCTTTCAAAAGGTAAGCTTGACGAGTGAAACTATTTATAATATTAGTGGAATGTGTTGGACTGTGCATCCTGAGGGAGATTAAGTCCTCTAGAAATCATTAAAATCTCTACAGGATTCTTAAAGGGTCCAATGCAGACTAAGAGCTTTGAAGTTGACTGCACTTAAGCAGCAAAGAACTGATAGCCATCAGATAGCAATTTCTGGTTTAGGAATAAGATTTTTCTTTTAGGTGTAATTTTTAGAAGAAACTGTGAACTTGTCACTTGAGTTTGCTGCCTGATGTGCTCAGACTTGGTTGTGGTTTATTCATAAGAAGCTTTTCTGGACCTGTTAACTTTGGGATTTCTTGACTCTCTATTTAGTAACAGCTGGCTTTGTGTTCCCCACTTTACTTTGTCAATAGTTGTTTTCAAAGTTAAACTTTTGCATAAAATGTTGAAATTCAAAACATTTTTTTTCCAAAATTTTCTAGCCAGTAGTAAATGTAGATTTTTTTTTTCCTGTTTCTCCCTGTGTCAGTATCTTGTGCTGAAACTTGCAGGACTGAAGAAGTCCTAATTCCTTCTAGTTTTCTAGAATGATTAGGTTCAAAATGAAGTCTCTGTTATTCTCTGGAC
Organism: Vireo altiloquus; assembly: GCA_013396875.1. NCBI lineage: Eukaryota > Metazoa > Chordata > Aves > Passeriformes > Vireonidae > Vireo > Vireo altiloquus. Next base: position 578,780 of record VZRF01005916.1, on the reverse strand, counting down.
CAGGAGTCCCACAGGTGGATCAGGGTAACTTTCTTGGGAAATGCTGAATAACTCCATGACTGACCAAACCTAAAACTTAAAATCCAAGTTTTGAATGGCTTCTCGCTTCTGTAGCATATATTTCTTAGGTGTATGTTGCTCATGAACATATGAAGCAGGAAAGGCATCAAGTAAGCATGGTAGCAGTAGTATTTTCTAGCATAGTTATTTATTTTATAGAAACACTTGTTCACAAATCACAGGAAGAATTTTTTGTAATTTCTTTTTTAATAATCTTATTATTTTTTGAAATATTTTGAGTAAGTTTTAGCTTTTCAAGCAAGAGAACTGAAAGTAGTAGTGTCCTGGATTTCTGATTTTATAAGTAAATAATATATTTAGTCTGTGACTTTAGAAAAGTTGCTTGACCTACTTGTGCCTCATTCAACCCAACTGTAAAATTGGATGAAACCCAGGGCTGCAAAACTCCCTGAATGCTGTAGTGAAGCTTAATTGAGCTGAATACTGTGACATGGTGCACAGGTGGTAACTACTGTAAGTGATCAGAGTTCCAGTGCACTGACTCACTGAACAATCACAGTACTGCAGGTAAAGCATTAAAATATTTCTTTACAATGCTCCTACATAAAACCCCTGTATCCCAGTATTATTTCTCGAAGTAGTCTAACATCTTTGGAGCCAGCCCTTTATGCTTTTTCTGCTTCCCAAGACCTCCTTCACTGACAGTGTCAGAGAAACTTTGTGGACGTTGCCACAGACACAGAGATGATGTTTTCACACACAGAGAGGCAACTATCTTCTGCAGAAAATTACCTTCATAGAAAGAAGTGGAAATGCAGGATACAAGTTCCTACATGTTCCTTTACCCAAGCAGTCATGCACACCAGTAAAAATCAGCCAATTTTTTTTGACAGAGAATAGCACATGTACATATGAGTTCAGCCATCATTCTTGCCTTCTTCTTGTCTCCTTTTGACTGCCAGGGTTCTTTAGGATAGCCATAGTGAGGCTCATGAAGCAAGGGATTATTCATTTTTCAGCTCTGTTCCTTCTAGGGTTCAATCTGAACCCAAATTTGTTGGCTTGAGTCAGAAAATTCTCACGATGCTGAGAGCCTGAGACCCAGGCAGAGCTGTGTGCTGTATGTGGGAATCATGTAACTCACTCAGTGGGCGACAGGGAGCCAATATAAAGCAATAGCTCATCCAAGGAAGAAAGCTTGAGCTAAAAACTGTGCAATAGGATCCTTCCCTGGAGACAGCAGAAGGTAGAAGAGATATCTCTTTGCACCAAAGATTGTGCGGAGGAATTAAAGCTGTCCAAGCCACTGAAGCACAGTGTTATGAGTGCTTAATGTTCAGTGGGATGTAGCTGAGGTCTGCCAGAGCTGTACAGCCCAGGGAGCTGCCTGCAGGACAGTCAGCACGGCAAGCACATGGCAGAGCAGGACCAGTGACAGCTTTGGGTGAGCAATGTTTGTTATTAGCCACTGTTGCACAGCTGCTGTAGAGGAACATATGCATAGGGAGCACTGACATTTTCATTTACAGAGCAAAGAAAACAGAATGTGGGCAGATCCTCAGCTGTGTATTTTGCCACTTCCCAATCAGTTTATACCAGCTAAGGAGCTGCTCCTGCATTAGTCAAAGCAAGACTTAAATTTCCATATGCTTACCCCACTGTCTGAATGACTCCATCAGGCCTGAGTTTTTCATGGCTGATGGACAGGGCAGTGTTGTTTTTCACTCCCCCAGAACATGTCATATGAAGATAGTACCAGCTGTCACAGTCTTGAAGAGCTTTTCACTCCTAAAGATCTTGCTCTGTTCCATAACATAGTTTCCTTGATCCATCTCTGTAGGAAGATGATGGAAACAGCATAAAAATGGGAATCTTTTTATACACCTTTTATACATGATTTTTATACAAAATCATGCAATCAGAATATCCTGAGTTGGAAGGAACTCACAAGGATTATCAAAGTCCAACTCGTGGCCCAGCACAGGACAGCTCCAAGAGCCACATCATGTGCCTGAGAGCAATGTCCACATGCTTGGTGGTTGTGATCACTTTCCTGGGGAGCCTGCTCAGTGCCCAGCCACCCTTTGGGTGAGACACAATATGCAACCTAACCCTGACTCAGGCTCCTGCTGCTCCCTCGGGTCCTGTCAGTGGTCACCAGAGGGCAGAGATCACAGTCTGCCCCTCCACTTCCCTTCATGAGGAACCTGCAGACTGCAGTGGTTTCCTCTCAGTGTCCTCTTCCCCAGGCTGAGCAAACACAGTGATCTCAACCACTCCTCGTATGGCTTTCCTCGTAAGGCCTTTCAGCACTTTCATAGCCCTTCTATCAGCTTTGTACCTTTTTCATCCTGTGGTGCCCCAAACTGCCCCAGCACTCGAGGTGAGGCCACTGCAGCTCAGAGCAGAGCAGGACAATCCCCTCCCTGGCCCGGCTGCCAACGCTGTGCCTGATGTCCCTCCTGGGCACTTCACATTCAACTTGCCACGGACCAGGACCTCCAGGTCCCTTTCTGTGGCCTCCAGCCTCTCATTCCCATGAAGGTGAAGCCTTCCTGTGCCCCCAGACACTTGTGCTGAGGAATCTTGCCTGTTGTCCCTGTGTTAGCCCAACTGTGTGTAACAGTTTGGCTGTTCCCAGCAGAGGAAGTGCAGATGGTGACTCCTGGCAGGCAGTGTTCTTGGAAGACATCATGCTGTATGTGTACAGGTTGTTAAGCTAACTGACAGTTTTTCTGCAGTATAGGCTGCTGAGATTTTAAAAATCGGAAAATTACCATTTGCAAGTCAGAGGTCGATTGGTTCTTTAGAAGACTTAAATCTCTTAGTCCTGTAGCAATGGTGCCATATGGTCCTCACTGCTTGCTGCCTTGAAATCTTAGTAGGGAGACTCAAAAGCCAGTTGTCTGTTGTAATCAGATTGCAGTGAAATATGGATGCATTCCTGTGAGCCTGTTAGACATACAGGATGTAATGCAGTGCCAAACCAGTCCAAATCTCCTCTAATCAATACCTGGAAAGTCAAAGGAGCTTTCTGACTGTGAGTGGTCTATCCTGATACAAAAAGAGGGAATTTGATGTGCCTGATCACGGTCCATAATTGAAAGGCACCTCCATTGGGGATGAGGTATTTCAAAGGGGTACTGCTGGTAATGGGGTTAAAACCATTTTTGTGATTAAAAAGAAGTAACCAGCATAGTAATGACACTTTCAATTGAAGAAATTGCAAATAGCCCTTTGGACAGAGCAAACTCATACAGTGAAATTATGAACATGAGCACAAAAGAACAAAATGGGATTTGTGAGAAAGAGGAGGGTGACCTGTGCTTGGGAGAAAATTATCTTTTGCACGGATATTCCATGGGAAGAAGGAAGCTGACTACTAACAAAGGCCGAAAGGGGGGCTGCTAGTGAATGTGTGTGATATGTGCTGGACCTTTTGTCAGGAGGAAATATCATCAGCAACCTGAGCAGCAATTCCTTCCATTTCATCTTGCAGTGTGCCAGAGCCTGCAGCTGAGTGCACTGAATGTGGAGGAGCACAGAATCCTTGTGGCTCCCCTTATTTTTGAGAGGAGGAATGCTGGTGGTGAATGCCACTCTTCATCCTTCTCAGATCCTGGGAAAGAGGAATGATTGCCTCGTGCCCTGCTTAGCCCAGAATAAAATGAGACACCATGAGACCTAGGTTTTAATAAACTGAAGGTTGTAGCTCTTAATTAAGATGATAAAGAAACTAGAACAGATTAATCTAATCTTTTCAAAACTGTTATTTATACTGTAGATATGAGAGAACAAGAATTTTATACATCTGGAAGGTAAAAAGATTAAACAATGTCAAAGGGACAGAAATTGAAGATAAAAGGAAATCTGAGATATATACGGGAAGATAAATATGTGAAACCTACTAAGGACATGGAGCAGCTGCTTGAGGAACAGGACAGAAGAACCCAATTCTGAAGACTTTTAACACTAGCCCAAAGCCCATTTCAATATATACAAATGTGTGAGGAAGACAGTAGAAGGACTAAAGTTCTGTAATGATGTTTAACTTCTACAGTGTATGTAGAGAATTGTCGTCCTAATTTTGAAACTGATCCTTTAATCTCATAATGTTTATCTTCACTATAAATATGAGAAACTACCATCTGATAAAGAAATCAGGTACTTATGGGATGCAATACTGTGACCATTTGTTTTGTTTTTCCTTCTTATTTATCCTGATCTATTTCTGAATATGAAAATGTAATTCAAGGCACGTATTCTCTTATACATATATCTTTATTTAGGCTCTGAAAAGAGGGAAAAAATGTTTCTCTCCTGCAGTGACAGTGGCAAATTCATAAATCAGTGGTTCCTTGATAACAGGCTTATGTCAAGTAAAGTAGGTGTGGAGAAAGCTGGTTGATGAAGCAATACCTGAGTGATCAGTTATTAGCTCTATAAGAAGATGCTGCTACTTTAAACGAGAATTTATTTCCAATGGACAGTGTTGATTTACATAAGTTGTATCTTAAATTGTGTCTCTTATGTATCAGTTTAGGGTTTTTTTGAGGTTGATTTATTAAACATAGCCTCAAAATTTTCTAAGGTCATGTGGCAAATCACAGTGAAAGTTACAGAGGGTCCTGAGGCTTCCAGAGTTTCCATTCTAATCATTACCTGCCAAAAAACTTTTCCTTTGTACCAAAAGTGTTTTGTACCATAATTTTTGATGAACCCCAAAAATATTTAGGCTATTTATTCTCTTTTGCAACAATACTAATAAATTCCACCTACGCCTCAGAGAGTCTGGTATATTTGGCTCAGTATTCCAACCTGTTATTAAGTTGAAATTCCATTAAATAGTGTTGATACTAAGTGGAATACAATGATAGAAATTTTGAGTAGAACTCGAAATATTTAGCCTAAGAAAAGTTAAAGGTTAAATAAGTCTGATTTCTTTTCCTTACTGGTTGAATTTTCTGAGCGAGTGAACACTCCCATTTCTGTGCTCTGGGCTCTTTGCTGTTGGGCCACATCTCCCTTGGCAGCCAATATTCCGGTGGAGGCCTTATCAGCTCTGAGAAGAGCCAAAAGCCATTGTGCATCTGGCAGGCTGTGCTCGTGTTTGTACACCCCACTGCAGCCACTGCCCTTTCACAGCAGCCTGACATTTGCTTCTATTCCCTGATGCAGCTACTCAAATAGACACTCCAAGAAAATATTTGGGTTGCTGATAATATAAAAGAACATGATTAACTGCACTCCATATAAAGTGTCTATGGATACAGGACCTTTAGTTTTTTCCGTTTTTTATGTGCAAGTTGCTATCTAAATAACTCAAGACATTATCATTCCACCCTCTTAATGAGCGAGTAATTTTTTTTATGTTGGATGCTGCCTCTGACTAATTTATTGGAAAGAGATTTAAATCTATATTAACCGAAATCATTATATGCAATTCATAATATTTAAGTTACAGTAATCTAAATGAAGATGATCAGTGGTGGATTAGGGCAGCGAAGAGAAGCAGACCCATGGCAGACTCCAGCCATGGCAGGGAGAAAGTGCCTTCAGGAAACTGTTGGGAGCTGGTCCTGACTGTGTAACATCATCCCTGATTGCTTCTGGTGCTGAGGAGGGGCAGAGGGCAAAGAAAAAAAGGGTAACATTTTGTTATTTTGTTACTCCTGTGAAAAATTGCATCTCACCTGTCGTGGTGTAAGGGCAGAAGTTTGAGGTGCTCTGCCTTGTGTGTGCTATTGCCGCATCCTAGCAAGGACTTGGGCATCAGGGGAGACACAGAGAGTGGCCTGTGCCATTCCCCTCTCCCTGCCACCTTTTATCCTTTTTTCATTTTGTTCAACCATCCCTTAGAGATCTCTTCACTTTCCCCCCCATCCTCTTCCATGTAAGCTTTTCTGTTTGTATGTTTGGGTGGAATGGGAGTCGAGGATTCATCTGGTCATTGAAATCAGAAGTAGGATTAGTGAAATGCCTAACACAGTTATCTCAATAAATTACTTATATCTTATGTTAGTTCTTCAGAGCATAAATTTATACTTGAAGAAAAAAAATGCATCATATCTGAAAAAAAGACCCACTAAAATCTGTTTCCACTGTATGGTCAAAGGGCAAAAATACTTATATATATATAATTTGACTCCTCCCTGGCCATTACTTATCTAGTTTGAATCTTATCTTGTTGAATTCAATGCAGAACAGAGCTCTCAGTATATTTATTTTCTTCCTCTCTTGGCCTTGTAAGGTAATTGGCTGACAGATTATGAGATTTGCAAAGGGTGAAGCAATGGGCTCTGGCAGTGGAACTGAGCATAGACTGAATGTGGTGCTTCCTTTCCACACTGAGTTATAGACCAGCTTCATTGAAATCTCATCACAAAAACGTGTTCATGATTTCCCCCACCTATTAGAGGGAAGAACAACCTCTGGTGCATTTAGAATATTCATTATGTGACATTATTAGCAGCATTCTCATTGTCCAAAATGCTTTGTAAATTGGTTGGAAACAATTTAGCTAACAAAGCAGTCTCTCATTTACTCTTCTTCACATAACTCAAAAAGAAAAAAAAAAAAAAAAAAAAGAAGCCCAAGCCATTCCTTTTATAAACCATTTAATATAGTTTATGGTAGCAATAATCCCCCTGAAATTGGTTATATTACTATAGTTTGTTATACTGTTAACTGCCCTTGTCTCCAGTGTGGTCCATTAACTAAAAATCCAGCCATTAACTTATAAAAGGATGATTTCTTCAGGATTATTACCTGATTCTTAGCTTGAAAATTAATATTCCTGAAGGATAACGAAACTGTGATGAAATGTAACAAAAGTTCCCAGTTCAGCTTTTATGTAGTTGAGATGTATTTACACAAGAGATCTGTGAGGCTTGCATGTGGTTTACCTAATTATCTGTGTCACCAAAGTTGGACCCAAGCTAGTAGCACCTTTCTTTATGAAAAAGAGAACTGGTTGGCCCACATAATCAGATAAGATGAGAAACAGGAAAGGTGATGTTAAATGTGACAGTCAGATAATGGAGGTGTAAAACTCACTCCTGTTATCCTCTTCAGCGGGAATTTTGCCTATGGCTTCAGTGGATGAAGATTCAAGGCCAGAAAAACAAGGAGGAAATTATTGAAGATACCCACTAGATGTAAAAGGGGATGGGAGGGAGAATCATAAGCAAAATGCTATTGCAGCTGATGTAGGTGATAGGACTGTTCACTTCAGAGAACAGAAAGCCTACAAGAATCCCTTAAGTATGTCCTCAGAACACTCCTGTGACCTTCGTTTTTGGTCCCTAAAGTAATCTCTTTGTTTGAGTAATGCAACGCCAAATCTGAGAGAGGTTAATTATTAGCTATACGGCATTATTAATTAACCCCTCAATCTACTCCAACAAAATATAGTTACTAATAGAATTTTGGTGTGAGTTCTGGAATTGCTTTTCTGCTTCAAGCTGATCTGACTTCTGAGGGTTTTTTCTCATACCCTTAAATTTTGTCAATCTGCTAAGAATGGTCAGACAAAATGGGATAAAATATACAGTGTCAGTAGGCTGTAGGAACAACCTTTAAAATAAATTCGCTCCAGCCTCTAGCAGTGATGATTTGAGCTGGGCATGCTTTTCCTAGTGCAGGGCGCCTGCTGTGAAAGAAGGAAAACTCAGAAAATCCTCTTTTCTACTTTGTACCAGGTATCAATACTTGACCACCTGCTCTCTGAGACTAAAGAGAGAAACCTGGCAAGACAGATTTCCTCTGAAGGAGGGCATCTGGGTTCATTTTGCCACACCCATATACAGTTCCAGAGGTGTGTGATGTTGTGAGCAGTCCATCTGCTTGAAAGGTAGTGGGGAAACACTACCTGGGCAATAACAAAAATAACTGAATTGTAAATTTACTGCGAAGAGAAGGTGCCATAAGTGATGCTGATAAGAATTACTCAGAGGTGGATTGGCAGAACACAACTCAAGCAAAGAGTTTGCTAATGGAATGGCAAAATAAGAATATCTGCGAACACCAACATATCCCACAGGCAAATATCTATTCCATTTCCCAAATATCTGGGAGAGGAGCGGGTCTGGAAGCACACACTGAGAACAGAATCTTGTTCTAAGAGGGAGAAGAATAAATTTCATCTTACAGATTCCAGTGGAGAAATCAAGTTTACACTATTATTTGAAAGGAAGGGACTGAATGTTAAACACGTGGTTTTCCTCTAACTAGTACTCTAGAGTGAGGACAAAAGTGATTTTCCTGGCAAATGGGACCTGTTCTGTTAAAATCAACAGGTGGAGCCCAAATGACAGCTTTAGAACTAGTGATGATTCAAGGCCTAGGGGTAAATTATCTGAATTCATTTTTTCAAAATGAATGTAGTCTTGCTTTTGCCCTCTTTTGAGATCCACGAATGAAAAATATTTGTGTAACACCAACCCTGGAACTTCAATAAATATAAATTAAAAAAACAGTCATAAGTGCCCCTGAAATTATGATGAGATTTATAGCATCTACTTTATGAGTATTAACTTTGGTTTGCTGTGTGATTACCTCACTGGCACCTCACCTTGCACCCATCAGTGTTTTGGAGGGTATAATAGAAATTCTCAGGGCTTCAAGGACATGTGTGTTGCCACTGCTCTTTTCAATATGTTCCCATTGAGTGGGTGAGCTGATACTCTTTTTTTGTTCTCTGTTGTGTGGTTTTTAATGCTAAGATCAGAAAAGAGATGCAATGAAAGCTTTTAGAGCACTAAAAAGAACCACGCTTAGCCTGATGAAGAGCAATCTCTTTTTTTTCTGTTCTTCATTCTAAGCAATTTTATAGATTGTATTTCAAAACGAAAAGGATCAAATATTTGTAAGAATACTGCTGAAATGACATCATGATGCTGTCCTTTAAGTCTTCCTCTTTCTGGAGTTCACTTCTGTTACAAAAAGGTGGAAAGCCAGAAAAAAATTAAAATCAATACCTATTATTTTTCAACTTGATTAAAACGTAATTGTCATGGTTCATGAATAAGATCTAGGGTACCTTCAGTTTATTAAGTACTTTATTCCTCATATGATTTGACTTTAACACTGGTCTGTCTCTGTCTGATGTGTTATGAATCTTTTTCACAAAAGGTATTGATTATGTATGACAATTCAGTGTATATTTGTGTCATTCCAAGGAAAATACTGTTCAATCTGCAAAGGATATCCCTTCATTTTCATCGAAAAATTAACACATACATTCTCCAAGTAAAACTATTCACCTTTGTTTCCTTTCTTTCAACATGACAAAATTAGAAAAATCTTAAAAAAATTTCACACTCAATTGCTTTCCATTTTTTTCTTACCCTCTAAATTTAATGAGCAGATTTTCAAGGACAAGAACTTCTGTGAATTTTTGCCTTCAGAAAAACACTTGGGATAGACAACAGTTGTGCGAGGCAATGATTGCCACTGTCACAGGCTCTGTATTGGAGGGGATGTCAAATAATTTACTAAGTTTGTATTTTTTAACAAACTGTGAACCTCAGAGTGAACTCTCAAATCCTGTTCTCAGGATACTACTGAATACAGGTCTCACTGAGGGGAAAGGTGGTCTATTTTTAATGATATTTATTAACTTCCAAGGTTTAAATTTTGGAGGGTATAAACAATTGTGTATATATAATCCAATATAATCTAATTGTGTTAATCAGCAGATTTTTATTTTGAGATGATTCTACTACAGTTTAGAAATCAGACAGGAGCAAATGCCTCCCTTTAAGCTGTGTGTACTGCCAGAATCAGTGGTCTGTGCACCTATTCTGAGGAAGGGCATAACTGAATTTCTCCCAAGGAACCCCATTTTCTTAGCAGTTGTTTCAATGAGTGACTTTGGGGTGACAATATCTCGTCAGATAGAATGACATATAATTTTTCTCGTCAGGTGGCATGAACTGTATTTTCACAATGAAGCAGATAATGTGATTATTGAGTAAAGCACAGTGGCACAAGGGGCCCAACACAAGTGCAAGCATTTCTGGCAGTGTCCATCCTGAGTGAGCCACTCCAACCCTTGGAGTTACCATTCACTCTCTGGGTAACTATTCATTTGACCAATACTTCCACATGACAGCAGCATCATAAATTTTAAATCACTGGTGTTTGGCTCTCCTAACTGATAGCAAATGAAGTAATGAAAAGTACTACACGTTTTCTTATGTGTATAATTTTTAATGTTGTTTGGGTCTAAAAATCGCTGTAAAATGGCTGCTGTTTCCCTCTCCCCATTTATCTTTTTTTCTTATATTTGAAAGAAGGCTAAATCATACTTTTAAAAACATATTTGTCTACACTTTCTCTGTGTTTCTCTGTGATCTGTACTGCATACAGAATCTAGATTAATTAAATACTGAGGGCACGAGTTATTTCCTTAAACCCACTCTAGTCATGCTTCACGTGTCAGCAAAAAAGAATCTCAAAGTATATGCCTACCTGAGTTAAAAATAGTAAGTTCATGTCAACACCTTGTGTTGGGCAGCAGCCTCCCAGGGGTACTTTGTCTAATTGTCTGGAAGCAGAGATTAAAGAACAGGGGATTACATTATTTACTCTGGCATATTAGGTTTAGCCAAGTCCTGAGCTGGCCACTTATCGACACTTTAGCTCAGTAATTTTAATTCACATAGAATTGTCTCTTGATGTACTTTTTTTCCTTCTGAGCCATATTTGTAAAGAATCCTGTCTGACAAGGAAACTGGAGTTGGTTACAACGAGCACCTCTGTGATTTCTAGTATTGCCATGCTTTAGTGCCCCAATACACAAAGCGTTGTTTTCATAAGAAGAGATTTGAGATTATGTAAAATATTCAGGCATATATTTGGCTAAAGAATATGTTCAATCCTTTCTTAATGGCAGAATGACAGCCAATATTTGTCTGTGACTGAGCTGTGGAGTCATACATGTGAGACTGACCCAGGAAAATATGCTTCATATATCTGTCTCCGTGGGCTGTTATTTTGCTCCTGGTCAGAATTATCAGAACTAGGGACACAAAATAAACGTGAGATAGTTCTTCAAATGCTTATAAAGATCTACATGTTGCTGGTTATGAGCAGTTTGCTCAGGTATTTGAGCAAGGCTGCACAATATTCTGTGAGAGACATCATTTCCCTTTGCAGGAGGACTGAGCAGCCAGTTTATGGTTTACAGATGTATAGGAAGATGCAGTGCTTAATGTCACAGGAATAGCAAAAAGCAGATGTGAGTGTTATGAAAAATAGTATTGAAACCATTAACCTCAGTCAGACCTAGTGGTGCTCAGTGAAGTGAGGGTGGGGAAGTCAGAATCTTTGCAGAGTTTTGTTTGTGGGTTTTTTGCCAGATTTTTAACCTCCTCAGACCTCAATCTTAAACTGCTTGGCAAAATATTTATTATCCTAAATTCTGATTGTTACTGCCTAACTGGTATTGATACTAATCCATGAAATGGGAACACAAAATAAATAAGGGTTTAACAAGGAAAAACATCACTCACTTGGTTTATTAGCTTGGACAATCACAGTGAGAAACAAAGATAATAAACTCTCTCTGTTTTAACGATGTAAGGCCTAAAATAAACTCCTCTGCAAGTTTCTTTCATTTTCTGAAGAACTTTAAATATCAAAAATTAAAAAAGAAGGGAAATATGTTGAATATTTTATTTCTGTCATCTCATCAAATTATATAAGTCTGCCCTCAAAAATAAGTCTTAAACTGATTGATGCAGCATCAGACTCTCTTAAAAATATTCAGATATTAAAATAGCATATAATTAGGCAACTATATGGGAATATAAATAATTATTTAGTTGGCTGTCTTGGGTCCTTTGATGCCTCTAATTTGGACTGAAATTGTAAAACTAGATATTTGTGAGTTGGGTTAATGAGAGGAAAATTCATCCTTCTCTCCCTGCTTGCATACAGACATTAAAGTGTTTACAATAAAATAGTTACATTCTCCCTTCCATATCATACTTCCCACCCTACAGAAATCTGAAGTTTCCTGAGTGGAGGCAGTGATTTGAACAGACTAAACATTTTTGAAATAACATAAGGATCCCTGTGTCTTGGGGATTTTTGTGCTTTTAACCCAGTGGACAATCAGAAATCTGTCATCACTAAATCTCTTTGAGAGGTAACACTACAGAGGTGCTTACTCCTCCCCTTCTGTTTGCTTGTTTCTTTCTACCATGCAAATCTATGCTAAAGTTGAGATACCAAAATTGTGTTTGTCTACTCTGAAATGCCTGACTGCCACACACAGAGAAATCCAGATAAGGAGAGAATTTGTACATTTATATCCCATAGGAAATGTATATATGCTATGACTTTAACAAAACTAGTGATGAATATTCATGTTTATCAATCCTGATCTAATTAAAACTACTTAGTGTTAGACATTTACATGAAAGGCCAAACTAGATCTTTCTAGCTGTTAAAAGAAATTGTTTTAGCATTCCACAGATTATGTGGATGTCTCACGCTGAGAACTTCTGTGCTAAGAGAATTAGTAACAACGAACCCCAAAAGAAATCAAAAGTAAAATGTCTCAAAAGAACAACATTTTAAGATTTCATGTGAGATCTTTTTATGAGGACTTAGAAGAATCTTCAAAGTGTTAAATCTCACAAGGATATTGTGAGAATAAATTGTTTCAAGCCTTTTTTTGTTTTGTTTTGTATTATTTAGAGAAAGCATTAACACAGAGGTATTAAGACCCAGCTTTCATAAACGACTTGGTTCTCAAACACTCCAGTGGTGTAGATTCTGTAAAAAATGTTATTGGATGCTTTTTGGCATGAAACTGCATGATAGAAAATACTTTTTGCTGCAGACTTATTGAGAAAGTTTGGACCTTATACATCTTATTGAGTTCAGGGACTGATTTAAAGGGGGCAGATCCTTAAAGGTGGTGTTTAAATGCAGGGGCAGTTCCTGATCCTTCTGGAGTCCCCTGGGGTTGATGTTCCCATCCTGCCCTGCCTCAGCCTCTGCCCCTGTGAGAAGGACATTTTCACTGCACTATGGGCAGCACTCTGAGCCCTCTCTCCAGGCTTGTCTTGGCTTTCTCTGGCGTTCCTACAGTTATGTGGAATTTGGAAAGCTCCACACCTCATTTCCAGCCTGCTCATAGTGACCAGGACTAGTTGGGACTATTGACCAACTGAACTGCTTTACTTTTGCTCATGAAAAACATTGTTTTAGATTTTCTATTCTCTTCCAGATAAAGTCTGTTTATTCTGGCAGACATTCAGACTTTCCTGAGTCCATGTCAGTGTAGGGTGTCTCAAGCTTCCCTCAAACCACTGTTTATAGTCTCTCTGCCAGTTTGGAGAGCAGAAAGCTTTCTTTTTTTCTTTCTTCCCTCCCCCCCTGTAGTAGAAGATAATTTAAAAAATTGCTTCAGGCATTTTCCTAGGATTATGATTTAAAGTCTTATAATCTCTTGAGGTCCTTGAGAAATAGGCCAGTCTCTGATCACTCTTGAGCAGTTGCCAGCTTGCCTGAAATACAGGGAGAAGGACAGGATGTGTCTGCTTTTCTAATTATATTTTTTAATATAGCAACTTACATAACCCTCTTTTGAAGTGACAAAAAATTAAACTGCTCAAAATTATGTATTTTCCACTCTGTTATTTTCCACTGAATAATTTCAAAATTATAGGGAGTGTTTAAGTTTTCTGCAGGAGAAAATATGTATCTTCAGAAGATTCCTTTAAAACCTAGAGGAGAAAATGTAATTATGCCATACTGAAAGTCCTGTATAGAGACCTGATTTGAGTAAACTTAAATCTTATCTACTGTCAACAAGCAGTTGCTAATATACTTTGACCATGGTAGTGCAGAAAGAAGGCCTTGTTTTTAATAATCTATTTAAACGGGCTTTATTTTCAGGTGATGTACCTGGATCTGGATTTTCATGCTACTTCTGTAATACACTTTCAGAACAATACCTTCAAACCAGTAGAAACTACCTCAAGTTCCTTTCTTGATCTGTCATTTAGGCATTAAAATTTGACACAACCATACTAGAAACAGTCTAATGGTCTCAGCAGGGACATTACCCTGTCACCAACAGTGTGATCACACGTGACTGAAAACAGCTATGACAGTTTGAAGGTGCTACTTTACAATGAACTTTGTCACTGCTTCACACCTGGCAGTGACAGTGCTGGTGTCTGAACTGGTGTAGCTCATGTCACAAGAGCTCCTCTCTCTCTCACACTGCAAAATTGGCGGTGGAGTAAATCAGCTTCAGCTCCAGCTGAAGTCAAAAGGGTGATTTGTGCTCAGATCTGTAAGAATTGATGCTGGCACACCTGGGCATTGGTAGCTTCTATCTGGAAAGTGAGGACAACCCTCTGAGAGATGGTACAGCTGAAGTCAAGGCAGGTGTTTCTGCAGAGATTGCGAACCCAGACAGTGACAATTAAGTCCTGGTGAAGCATCTAAACAAGCTGGAAGAAAGTTTCCAGTAAGTTTATATACAGAAAACTTTCTAGTTTTGAAAACCAGTGAACTAATTGGAGAGGATCATACATGAACCAATAGATAGGGAAAATGTCTTTTGGTTATGGCAATATGATTGAAATGCATCCTTCTAAATGCCATAGACAAAAGCCAAGAGAATGAGCCAGTGGAAATAATATAAATATTCTTCCAAGGGTTTCAAGATGAAAGGTGCCATATTCCTTAATCTAGTACAGATTCATTTATCCTTCACTGAAGAGAAGAGTAAATAGACCCATATGTACTTGATTGCTGGATATAAATCTGCTCAGATTACTGCTGAGCTAAATTGATACTGTTTTTATGAAATGACAGGAATAAACACAGGGATCCTGTTCCACTTCCCAAGGGAGAAACCACCAGCTTAAATAATAGTGGGTTACCTCTAAGGAAATACATAATGAAGGCAGAGGATCGGAATGGTGGAAGAGACAGGAGAATTTGAGTAAACATCCATTACTTTCACTATTGTTGTGTACCAGGTATGATCAAGTCAAGGAACGCAGTTTCTGGGGACATTTCCAATTAAGTAAAAGCAAACAGGCAGGAAAACATTTACACACAGGAAACACTTAATGTCTGAGGACAGTCAGATTTTCTGCCGTGGCTTTTCTTCTGTGCCTAATAGAGCTCAACTATATGAGCAATAGGAACAGAAATAATTTTACTCTTCCAAGGTCTTGCTAAAGGTGCTTTCTTTCCTTTTCAACATCTGTTCAATTGGAATGTGACCTCAGCCTTCCAGAACCTCCTGCTCTGTCCTGGTGTGTTTTGGTTGCATCAGGCAGGAGCAGCCGTGGGAGGTGTATTTCTAAGTGATGAGGTGCGGAGCAGTTTCTCAGAGGAGAGTGAAAGAGCAGAAGCAGCCAATTCCTTCCGACCCTGTGACCCTTCAAGTATTCACGTAGGCTGGCCCCAGTCCTGGCCCTCTTGCAGCTGGAGTTTAGCAGCACAATAGGGCTGGAATGCCTCCTGTGGGAATTCCATAAAGGTATAAAGGGGTAGGGGAAAAAAAAAAAATTACATTAATGTATGTTGTGCACTGGGGGATTAAATGGATCCTCTGGAATGGGAACAGTGCCAGTAACAATGTCGTTCAATCAGATGACAGCCTTTGTAAACGGGGCAGTTGTTATTCACATGCATAAATGCACCTGAGGAAAACTGAACTGATAAAAAAGTTCAATGTAAAATGTGAATAGGCCAGACTTAAAATAAATACTGTCCCTCTTAGCTATAGGAACAGTTAAATTCTCATAGTAAATGCAAATACTTTTGGTAGTGTTTATTCATCAGTTTGATCAAAGTATCAGTATTTTCATTTTTATTTTTTGTCTTCTCTTCTTACCGTAACCTGATAGTCAAAGCAACGTCCCAAGCTTCAGTCCAGCACTGAAGAGGATAGAAAGTTGTTAGTAAGTTCAACTGTTTGGCTTGTGGGGACTCACAAGGGTTAGGTCTCCTGCCTCCTGAAGAGTTTTTTAATTGTTCTGTGCCTGTCCAGTTCTGTGGACAGCATTCCTGTCAAGGTAAGCTGGGTTCCACAAGGAAAAAGGCTTTTACTGACATAGCACATCAGCTCACTAGTTTGGGTAGTTAAAATTGGATAACAGGGACTTTTCTCTGAAATAAAATATTTAAGAAATTCTATTCCAAGAAAATAGAAACTTATTTTGCTTCCTTTTTTTTTCTATCAGAGGTTATGGAATAATTTGGAAAGTTGATCCTAGAGCTTATTTATTCATTTCTAGGCTAGCTATATCCAAATAATTTGGCACTTGTACAAAATCACAGAATTAAAGTGGTTCCAGCTTCTCCCTTGGCAGTGAGAATGAAGCAATGTTGTTATGCAAACATCTTCCTTTAATTTGTATGGTCCAAAAAGGTTTATTTTTCCTTTCCTTTGACAGAAGGGACAAATTTTCATTTCCATCTCAGCAACTTTTACAATTAGCTTCCTACTTTATGTCTACATGACTGTTCAGTGTTTCTTACAACCCCACTGTATTTTTTCTATAAATGGAAATGCTCTTGGACAGAGTCCTGAGCTCCAAAGGACTGGTACTGCCATGGAGTATGATGCTCAGTTTATGTTTTCACTCTATTGCTTGAAAAATATTTCTGTTTTTATCAGCCCAGTGAGCAGAACTCTGAAATTTTGTCCAGTCTGTGCAACTATAATAGCAAGGCATGTTAGGAATAATCCCATGAATGGCCAAACCCCCACCAGCAGTAATGGCTGGGGCTGGGGCTTTATTTTAGTGATTGACAGTAGAACCAGATGTGTACATGTCAATCCTGATATGGAAAATATCAGAAAAATGGGTCTTATTGAGGAACATAAATTTAGTGGTTTTTCTATGATAAGATCTTTTTGGAAAATGTCGAGGAGCTACATTTAACCAAAGCAGGTCATAGAACTTTAGTCCAGGGCAGGATGTTTGCAAGGTTGCATCAAACCCACCTTATTCTCTTCCCTTATCTACTGAGTTTGAGTTTAGATGTGTTTGGTGTGTGTCCTCTGTAAATAATAATTCATTGGGAGGTAGCAGGGACTCCTAACCAATAGTTTTATTTGAGAAGAATATGTACTCAAAAGATTAAGAAGGCTTTGGGTTTTTCTCTTCCATCCTCTGGATGGGCTGATTTCAGAAAACAACCTTCCACTTCAAAACCTTTGTCTTTAGGGAACTAATTCGGGTTAAAAAAAAATGTGACTATGGGCTATGGCTTTGCCTTGCCACAGGAAGTTGTTATTTCTTGCTTATCATAAAAAAATAAATCATTATTGTATTTCTTGAACAATTTTTTCATATGATGAAAAGGTGTTAAATATTTGTGAATTGGCAAGTACTTCTGATAACAAACCCTCTGTATTTACGTGGTTATGGTGAACAAGTTTTGCCTTATTTTGTAGAGTACCAAAAAGTGTGGGTACCTACACACACAATTCCTTTTTACCTCTTTGACTTGGACGTTTCAGAATATTGGGATTTGCAGAGGCATTATCAGGAAAGAAGTGATTATGGACTGAAGATGTCATTCTTAAGAGTGATGGCTCAATAATTGGAGAGAATTGGTGGCTCAAGAGAACCCACTTGTCTCCAGATGGCTGTAGACTCTGCAAATTGCCACACAATTTGTACTGAATAGATTAGTGGAAGATAGAATTCCCTTTAAGCATATTTGAAATTGGGAAATTTGGAACTAAAGGGTTCATCTCTTGGGCAGTTTTCAAAGTCTTAACTGTGCAGCATCAACTTGCTTTTTTTGGGAAATGTTTCCTAGTTTAAATTTTCCAGTAAAATATCAGTGTTAATGGGCTACTGTGGGATCATTTCTGTTCTCACAGTTTTAATTTCATTGACTTTACACTTGCCCAAATGAACTGCAATACATACAAGTGATGAAAATTGTGTGCTTAGGCTGTGATTTTTAAAAGGACTTTATGGAAAGACCTGTCTTTGGTAAGCATTTTTCTAATAAATTCTACCCTGTGGATTTATTTTTAGACAGCACTCTTGTTTAGCTGTCTAAAAATTATAGTCACTTGTTAAATTGTTTTAACAAATTTTCAGTGCTTGGATTAGGGAAATTAGATCACACAGCCCTTTGATTTGTTCAAATGTGTTATAGCATTTCCACTACAACTTTGACACCTGCTTTGAGCACTTTCAGCTCTTAGATGCAAGTAATTTGTTCAGATAATGCATTAAGAATGGAAATTGATGTGCAGTCTGCAAAAATACCTGTTCTATGACCCAGTGTGCAAAGGTGTTAGAACAACAGTGAAATGTTTGATGTGAGGCAGAATATAAGAACAACTTTGAAGGAAAGTGATTAATCCAAAAAAATTCTGCCAAGATTTTACTGGCAAGTGGTGTTTGTTTCTCACCTCACAAAATAGATGCAAGCCCTCAACCATGTTATTACTCAGCAGATAGCTCAGTGATTTTTATCCTAGCTCCTTTAACTTGGACTGCGTTCAGATTGCAAATATTTCAACTGTCTCTTAAATTCCTTACACTGACTGAGCACAGTTTTATCTGGATACTTTATAGTTATAATCTGAACAGTTTGAAGAATAATTATGGTTCAGCAGAACTGTGTGGTGCTCTTTCTGGTCCCTACTCAAATGATGACTCCATCTGGTCAATGTGTTTTGGAAGGCCTTTTCTGTGCATGCTCACCAGGATATAAAGGCCTGTTACAGTCAGGGGCAGCAAATAAATTGAAGTTTTCTCATGCTTTTAACCCTGGAGATGAGTTTGCTGTTTGTGAGCTGTGTAGTGACTATTCTGCTATAAGCACAGGCGTGTCTGTGTGACATCAGAGAATCTATAGAGTGCCCAGATCACAGCTTTGACATGTGGCTTCTGTTTGCACCTATGTTTGTGACATTTGCTTCAGTCCTTTGCCTTGTTTTCTTCTCTTTTTTAAAATAACTGCAATAGAAATGATGGTCCCCCAGAGAATGTATTGCTGGGAAAACCTTGTGGGAATGCTTGTGAAAAACATCCCACAGTATTTGCTCAACTTTAAATCTTGGTGCCGTTGAATATCCTGCCCAAATCCATAACCTCACTATTTTATAGTAAACATGAGTAAGGTTTGGTCATATTTCAGATTCTGATAATGTAACCTTCCTCTGCCTGCATTCTGCAAGGCTTTGTCACCCATGTGCCATTCTCAAAACTTAACAGCTTTATCCTAGGCTGCCTCTCCCAGAGCTGCCTGTAAATAAATTGATGCTCATAAATAACTTGGCAGTGGTTGTAGGGCTAACACGATAAGATCACTGCCTGTTGCAATTTCTATCTTTCCCTTGGATTTTTCCTTTTTTTTTTTCTGTCAGCAGTGCTCACTTACTGCTCCTTAGCACAGGGTAATACCTTTTTTCTAATTCTTATTTTGAAGTAACATGATGTTTATCTTTGTGGCACTGCGTCAAGGCTGAAATCCCTGTGCATTACTGTAATGTCAGAAAGAAAATGTTATTAAACAAACTTCTCTTCCAGAACAAAATATAAATCTCTAACTAGAGCACACCTCAATAACATATTTGACCACTGCACAACATTGTTTCTCACATATGCAAATAAATAATTAAAGAATATTAATGATTTTTCCTAAGGGTCAATTAAGGAGTCCCTGATTGGGTCACAAATATCCTTACTCATATCCTGTGCCTTTATCCCCCAGGCTAGTTTGTTGATTTTTGAACTTCATGACAAAAAGGGATAGTTTTACGCCATGAGCCAGCTCCACCTGTGAATAGTTCAGGGTTTTCTGGGTGCTGATGAGCACACAAATGTCAGATGATTGTTTCAACCCCCAATGCACTGGGTGATGTCCATTGAGTCCACTGCTGATGTGCTCAGTAATGAAGACAAATTGAGCTGGTTCTCCTGCTCATTGACTGCATAATGCTTTATAAACAATAAGACAAAGTTCAGAAAGTGGAGTTTAAATGGACAGTATCGTGCTAGACTTGCAGTTTTGTTTAATTGAAGGCCGACAGATTTTCCTGTGCAATTTCCAGAATATAACATTTCTAATTGAAATGAATTTTTAAACAAGCATTCCCATGTGGTGCATGTAAGTCAAACACTGTAATACAAGCACAAAATGAAACTCATTCAAAAGTCTAAACAAATGTATAAATGACTAGTTTATTTTCACTTCTGATACAAATGGGGAAAGTAAGCAAGCAGAATTATTGATCAAATGGAAGGTCAATTTAAAACATCTTTTAAGTTCAGTAATCAAAGGTGATATATGTATGTAACACAACCAAAGGCAGATTTGTACAGCACTGGTTTTTTAGTGGTTTTTGGGGGATTTTTTGGTGGTGGTTTTTTTTTTTATATTTTTGAAACCTGGCCTATTTCCTGTAGCTTGAACTCTATAGATATCCAAAACTTGGAAATGCTACATACCTGAATGTGTTTACTTTTGAGAATTACAAAAAAATTTAATCTTTGCTTGCCTTATTTCTACCATAATTAAAATGGTGTCTAGTGAGGCTATGTGTGTCAAAAATACTTAGAATACTGATTTCGTTCCAGGCCCAAACTTTTAGAAGAAACTCTTCTCGGACTCAGGCTTCCTTCTGATTTTTAAGAGCAGGCTTGTCTTTAAATGACCCAAGTAGACCTAAATAGAGCATAGTGACCAGAATGATTTGTACCCAGCTCTCTTTTACATATTATCTTGTGCTTGAGTAACAATGAAGGCTTGAAAGAAATATCCACCACTCCAGTCATTCACCACAATTAAACAAAGTAGAATACATAATGTCTAAATAAGCAGGAATCAGCTGCTTTTATATTGGCAATTTTCCCCTTTTAGCTGAACAGTCATTAAAAGAATAACTCTTCAAATTCTGCCTATGTATTTGCCATAGGTGTGCAGTTTTGGCACAAAGCACATTCTTTCTTGGGCTGGCCATGTGTGAAAGCTGCTCATGCAATTAACTGTGCTGCCTTTCAGTTTGCATATACTGAAAGGAGTTGGGTGTTCAGGATAGTGTTAGCCAGGGGAGCCCGATTATGCAAGCAGACAGGGCTAAAATGAGGGAAATGGCCACCAGATTTACCACCAAAAATAGAGGATAAATAGTGGCAGAAACTGGTATTCCAGGAGAAAGAGCAGAATTAAACTGAGCTTTCTGTCTGACAGTGAATTTCAGGCAGAATGAGCTGAAGCGACACTACTGACTCCAGGGTAGGGAAAATCAGAACTGTTTTCTTGGAGATGAATCTGAGTATTGAGGAGAAGGAGGAGGAGTGTCCAGACTACCAGCATCGAGTATCCCAGGATCTGGACTGCTACCTCCTGCTGCCTTCTCAAGGGCTGCAGCTGTGGAGGCACAGAGTAAGGTGAATTGGGTCTCATCTGGCATTAATGTTAAAGTATTCATACATTTATTTTTCTTTCATTACTGAATTAAGTTACTGCCACCATGCATTCTGTGCTTGCCTGATAGTATCTCATCTCCCAGGTGGGGCTATCAAATGGCTTCTCCTGAAAAGGTTGCTGTTTACGCATTTGTTCTATTCAGACACCTCTGTTTCAGCAGCCTGTTAAACAAAGTAGTGTATTGATCTTAAAATTACTTGTTATTAAGGGCTTCAGAACTGCCTGCATTATATTGATATTTCAATCTTTATTTTCCTGATCTAATTTCAAATTTGACAGGAGCTCAGGGTTGAAATACTAACCCCCCCTCTCTCCCTGCTTTTTTGGTGTAGATTCTCTGCAGCTACAGAATGAACATTCTCTTGTGTTCTCCTGTCTTCCTGTTATACTGTCTCAGTTTACAAAAGGAAAAATAAAACAATATCTGGTTACAGTGGTTTGATTTTGCATTGTTCCCACTAAGCCCATTCACGTGGGGTTTCCTTTGTTCTTGTGGTGTGTAGAAGTTAACTTATGCCAGCTTTATTGAATATCAGACTCTGCATCTACAGCTCTCAAAGAGGGAGTAGTGAAGGATTGCTTTTTAGGAGCTCAGAACATCCGCAAAGGGAGTGGGACAAAAAGAAAGGTAGAAAAAAAGAAGTTTGAATTTCCTGGGGATGGAGCTACTTGAGACTTAAAAGGTGTTGAGAAGTTTTGCTGTTCATTGTTCTAATAAGGTGCATGTCAGTGATGTCAACATAATGTGCTGAGGAAATGTCACACATGTCTGCAATTGGCTACCTCTGGCTAGCCAAGCACAGCTGGAAACCTGGAAAACAGATGTTGCTTTCAATCAAGCAAGGGTCAGAGCAGGCTTGGGACTCGGAATGTCTATATTTTTCCATCCAAAAATGATCCTTGGGTAGTTTCAGTGGACCAGTAATTATTTTAGCAGCTTTTCTGTATTTCTTCTTCTTTTTTATTTAATCTGCAACATTATGCCTATAGAACAGAGCAACAAAAAAAACAGTGGGCATGTATCCAAGGAACTTGGGACAATGATGAAGAAAAGAGTCCAACATGAGGACATCATGACTGTTTTCTCTGAGTCACACCTGGTGACTTGGTAATACTTAACCATATAGAGTAAACAGTTTTCTACTGACTAAAACATAAAAATTTTAAGCCCCCTGGCTGAAGTCTACTTTGCAAGACTGAGAACAGCAATAGTTTTGACTCTTTATCCTGCGAGAGTTCTCTGTTCTTTATATTTTATTCTCTGCATGTCACCCTCAAAAGATTGAACAGGGTTGCTCTGTGACTGGCACGTAAAGATGAGATTTTGGAAACAATGCACTGTACAGCTTCCAGTATGGACTGCACAGAAGCCTTGAAAGAGAACCAAGGCTTTGCTTCACACAGCTACAAATGTGTAACTGTAAATCTGGACTTGGTTCACAGAAATCAGAGCTGAGTTTCTTTCCCTGCAATGGAAGGGGCACGAGTGTATGGAGGCTGAAAAGTAGCAGTGCAGTATGGCCAGATCAAGGCCTCACTCAGGACAAGCAGGCAGAAACCTTCTGAGTAGCCTAGCAGCTTAATTCCTGGTAGGCAAAAATGAGACATTACCTCTACACCTCCCTGAGAGTAACAGAGAATGAGAAGAGAGCCAAAATATTTATACCTGAAGCTGTCTCCCAAACGGGAAGCAGCCACCCATGGGTAGAAAAGTGTCACACCAGAACTGTCCCCTTTCTGACAGGAAAAGGAAGATAGGTTATTTTAATCATAAATCAATCAACATTCTCCTTTTTGTCTTTTCTTTTGTGCTTTATTTAATGTGCAGTCAAGAAGTAAATGACAGCTTCAGTTCACTCTCTGTTTGCAACTCTCTGAGGCTTTGTTTGGTTTGGGTTTTTTTTCTGTTAGTTTGAGGGTTTTTTTGTTGTTTTGATGTGTTGATACAGCAGACTTGTGCAAAATGTATCCAAGGTCTTAAACTTAAGGTTTAAACTTAAGGTAGGACACTGCTGCCAATGCAGCCATAGCAGCGGAAAAAATTCTGCTCCATGAATTTGCTGATGCTGCCTACAATTTTAGTTCAAACATCCTTTATCATCTTTTCTAGAATTTATTTTTACCTCTAGTGAGGATATATGTTGTTGATGGACTTCTATATCCCCTCATTCATTTATATTTCCCTCTCCCCCTAATATTTGTAGTTTACTTGTGGTATACAGAGCTGGTATCCTGTCCCATGTCTGTTGTCTGTCTGTCTTCATTCCTCAGCTCCTTACTAAGTGGTTTTTTTCAGGTCATTATAACCTTTAATTTTCTTTTCACTATTTTAGGTTGTAACCTTCTATTTTAATATTTGAATTATAATAATATCCCACTTTCATTCTTCTGATTTTTGGTTTTTGCTTTTTCAGAGTTGTTTTAGAGGTGATAGCAAAGTCATTCTTGTCTGTGCGCAGGGGCCCTGTCCTGTGAAATTACCTAAACAAGTGTTTTAATTCTGTTGATGGCAGTGTCCCTTGCCTGCTCTTAGGTGACTCCTTAAATTGCAGCCTCTGTGCACTAATTCAATCCAAACAATCACAGCAATAGCTCAGAGAAGGAAAGATGACAGAAGAGACCTTTGGAGTGCTCACGTGGTCCAGCCTCCCCCTCAAGGCAAGAGTCTCCAACGCTAGATGAGGTCAGTTGTAGCTTTGCCTGCCTGAGTCTGGAAGGCTTCCAAGGCTGGAGATTCCTCAGCTACCTCAAATCACTTTTTGCAGCGCTGCACTGGCATCCTAGAGAAGACATTTTTCCTTAAGGTTTTTTCTAGCTGTCTCTAGCTTCATTGTTCTTTGCCTGATAGACTATTTTTCAAAATCTTAGATTAATTCTGTCCTGAAACAGTATAATATGGCCTAAGGTAACTATTTTGCAAGAGAAAAACAGTTTTTAAGTAGTTAAAAAAAAAAAAATCCAATTTTTCCAATATAAAATACAGTGCAGCCTCAATTATCTGAATGTCATAAGAAACAGGGATTGTGGTGTGTTCAAATAGTCAAGGGAATTTTCAGTGTAATTAATAAATGCCAAGGGACATAACCCTATTTCAAATGACTGACATTAGACTATTGCATGAAGAAGAAATTTGTTTTTTCATTGTAATGTACTGACTGACACATGAAACTTCTGGCAGATAAAGAGATTCTCTGTGCAGGAGTTCTTGCCTTCAAAGCATCCTGCTTTATGAGACAACTGAAAATGTATTAGGGAAGCAAGAGATTGACTGTGTTACATCAAACATACAAAATAAAAACATCATTAACTGGACCTTTCAGAGATTTTGATGCCTTTATAATTTCTTTGGAGATTTGCAGCTTAAATAGTTTTTGAAAAAGTGCCATACTGGCAGAATTAGAGAATAAAACTTATAATCTAAATGGCATTATTCCCATATTGTGGTTTAATGTGGTCTAATGGAGCAGTTTCTGTTCAGTTTCCACAAGGATGGCAATACATTCTTTACATCTCATGTGTTTTTTGAAATGGATGTCTTGCAGGAGATGCGCAGATCACCTTCTCATTTCACATTTTCACAGAGCTGAGGGCAGGTGACTGCAATTCACTATTGACCTGCTTGGGATTCTAACCAATAATCAAGCACCAAAAAGCTCCATATCCCACACCAATTTTTGAAGTTGCTCTTCTCTAGAGGTGAAATATTTTTAAACAGTCATTCAAGAAATAATTTAATTGATCTTTCAGCTTCTATTATTCCCTGTCCTCAGGAGCCAGTAACCAAAATTGACTCTATTCCCACTTCAATCCTGTTCCTTTCATGTTCCACACAGAGAATCTTGTCAGGCACTGGGTTAAATTAGTGAAAGTCTGTCTAGAGTTAAATTAGCTCAGCACTGTCAGAAACGAAGACAGATTGTGACATATTTTAGGCTGACTAGTCAAATAATAATAAAAAAATTATGAAGAGCTGATAATTTCAAAAACGTGTGTGGTTAATGTGAAGGCATTGCACTAGACCAAACTCTCGATTAGAAATTTCACAAAATTATGTTGGTACTTGCTACTGATTTTGGTTATTTTCACTTCAAATCCAGTGCAAGAATATGTTTTTAACTTGAATACTTAATCTTATTGTTTGTAAATTTAAAACACTATTTCTTCCCCTTCCCTTGCCTTGCAGTTGGATTATCGCCAAATAAATCCCATATAGTTTATGTTTGGCAATCTCAGGTAATAAAAACTTTAGAAAGCATTTTAGCTTCAGGAGACTGTTTGCATTATTAGTTTATTTGTTTATTCATGCTTGTTCACTTCTTTTTCACTTGGATACAGAAAAAAACCCCAAAGAAATATGTTGTTATACTTCAGAGGTTTCTTTGGCTGCTGTTTAGTTTCTCATACCTAATCCAAATGATTTTTTTTGACTTCTAAACTTTAGGATAAATAATCTGAACTACAGTGGGCTTTATTCAAAATCTGTCTGCATCTCCTCATAGGCACTCCTTTCATTTACATATCTGAAAACTGATATCATCAGGGAGGATCTATTGTTAGCAATATAACCCAGAAAGTAAGATTTTCCACCTGAAAATTTTGATATATTTTTACAGGGAGAAGGGATAGCATCCATATTGCAGTTTGGCCTAGACACCAGAGTTAATATCTTTATTCTGGAGTAATATAGTGGTTCTTTAGCCTCAGCTCTTTGAGATGCTACATTTGTGTTTCATTGAAACAATTCCACAAATTGGAATATTCAAAGCAATAATATAGTTTCAAATGCCAGGGGACTGCAATTATGCTTTGATGACTCTGGATTTCAGCTTTGAAACTCTAGTCTTTTACACAAATAATACTTTAATTTCATCCATGCCAGGACTGAGCTGGTCTGGTCTGTGCTTGGTTTATGTAGATTGTGTAGTCAAAAATTACATATATAATAACATATCTGTGCTCTTTATTTTTCCTTCTTCAAAAGACAAGTATTTATTTATGAGTAGGGCTGGTCAAACACTAGTTAAAATCATGATATTAAAATTGGGTAAAAATAGACTATTTTACTGCTATCTAACAATATAGAGGGGTTGTGGGTTTTTTTTTTATTGAAATGTATAAAACTTTTTCTGAGTATTCTCTGTATTTCTGCATTTCATTGGCCATAGAGCCAAAATGCCCTTTATAAGATAAGAAATGCCCTGGCCAGCATTAGAGTGACAGTAATGGTGTTTAAAACCATATTGTGCTCATTTTGGTGTCCTTGTGTTGCAGTAGCATCAAGTGACCTCTATCAGAAGTCCTGGACCTTGCTGAACCTACACAACCCTTAGGTTACAAGGGACTCTCCTGGGCCCAGAGAATCCATTCCAGCACCAAGCTAGAAACATAATGGACAGAGAAACACACGAGTGAAAATGGAGCACAGGATGTACTTTTGAAAATAATTCACTAAGTCATGCTCTTTTCCTTTTAGGACAGATAACAACTCTGTATAGTGCCCATTCAGACATTCAGAAAGCTCTAACTAAAAAGAATTTTGGGAAGAAAAACACAGAGTTTTTTAGCTGATTTTTTCCTCCCATCATAGATAGTTTCAGCAGTATGGTCCCCCAGAAAAGAAAGCTCCTCTAATTTTTAGTCTTAATGGATTGATCTGATGCCACATAATAAGCACTGGCCCTGATGCACCAAGGCCTTTGACAAGAAATATTGCCCTGGCCACATCTTGGCAGTATTATAAGCCTGGCTTCTCTGCATTTTCTTGGCTTAGGGCCCTGGAGCAGGCTGTCTTTGCTGGGACTTTGAAATATGTCAGCTTTGCCCAAGGTGCTTTTTTCACCGGCTTCCACAAGGCCAAAAGGGAACAGTATATATGAGTAGTTATAAATTCCATTTCAAATAAAGTGTACTCCCAGAAAATGTCTTGAATCATAGAATGGTTTGGGTTGGAAGGGGCCATTTGCTGTAAGCCCCCTCTATTGAGCAGGGACATTCTCCTCCTCATCAGGTTGCTCAGAACCCTGTCCAACCTGGCCTTGATTGTGTCCAGGATGGGACATTGACCACCTCTTTGGACCATCTGTGCCAGAGTTTCATTGCCCCCAGAGAAAACTTCTTCCCTATATCTAATCTGAATCTGTTCTCTTCCATTTTAAAACCATAACCCCTCATAATCACAACGTTTCTTATGAAAACGCATCTGTACCATCATGTTTATAAACGCCCTTTAAATATTGAAGGGACTGTCAAGAATGATTCTATTCTGAATGATGACTTTGCCAAAAAAACAAGTTTAAGAGAGAGGAAACCACTTGAAACTCTATCCTTTTTGCCTTTTTAGATGTTCTTTGATTTCTGTTCGGGATCAGGCTCTAAATCATTTATCATAGCTGGGCTATTCACATCTTTTCTGTTGGGATCATCCTGTACCTGATAAGGAGTGAGCTCATGCTGTAACCATTGAGTCAGCAAAGAGGTGATTAGGAATGAGCAGTATTGCACAGGAAGTTTGACTAAAATTATATTTGTAGTATTTAGGGTTTTTTATCTACTGAGGCACTGATATTTAACTGTGACTTGCAAATGAACTGACATTTTGTCTGCCCTCTATCTGCCTGTGAATACCTCTGGTTTCCAGCAGCTTAACTGAGATAGTCCAATTGTGGCTAGCATCATCAGGCAAAAATATTTCAAAGGCTGACAACATCAGCTTGTATGATCATTAACAAGGAAAAATGCAATGTGGTGGAACTAGTCAAGAATCTTGTAGGCTCTGACTGGTGGAGACATGTGAATGAGGATTTTGAAAGAATAAGAAAGAACCCTGACAAATATGTTTCTAGCGACTAGAAAATGAAACTTTCATACTGTGACAGTTGCAAGCTTAAAATTCTGCTGCAATCTGTGTGCAGTCTTCAGCTCTGAACGTGTCTTCTACCTTTACCACACTGCTAGAGCTGCCTTCAGCTGAAATTTGTAGAAGTGGAGAGTAGAATTGCTCATCTGTTTAATCAGGATGCCAAGACAATTTGGTAGTTGAGCACCAGCTAATGCACGGATATCTCTAATACAGAGGATTAAACAGTTCTTCAATGAGTAAGAATGGGGAACATTTGAGTGCTTTATACCAATTTGATGAGTTTACTTATGTAATGCTTCTTTACTAATTTAGTCCTGCCATGTTTTTTTTTTTTTTTTTTATTTTTTGAACACTCCCTACTTAGTTGATATCCTGATCCCTTTTTACACTGTAGGCCTGCTTGTCTCTTTCTCCTGAAGCATTTGAGCACTGCTTCCACAGCAGGAAAAGCCATCCCCTCATCTGGAAAGACAAGTTGGCAGGGCAAGTTGCCAGCACAAGTTATCAATTCCAACTGCAAACATTCTGTGGGTCTTCTGTGTAGCTATGCTACATATATTGCTCTGTTTCTCTTAAAGGGCAACATATTGCAAATAACAAACAATGTTTACAGTATGTTTAGTAACTATGGCAACCACAGGCTGCTGAGTTTAAAAACATAGGATGCATTCCATTGCAAATTATTTGCTATGTCCTTTTATCAGACACTGTGGAGGTAATAATCTAGGTATGTCTATGCACAAAGTGTCTTCATGGACATACCTGAAAAATGACTTGGATAAATCTTGCACTGTGGACGTTCCTTAGACACTGATGTCAGCTGGTAGACACAACCTCTAAGAGCCAGGCATTCTGTGTGAGCTCTGCCCCCAAACTGCACTATGTCAGATATTGTTATCTTACCTCATAAAGGTGAGGAAATGCAGAATAGTGTGGGCTGGAGAGATTATGAGGCTGTTTCACCCTTTGATATCCATGAGCATTCAGTGTCTCAAGGCCATCTCCCTGAACACAGGAATTTAAAGGCTGGCAAAGCTGACCATTAGAACATTAGGTATTTTCAGCTCTGTCTTAGGTTCCTAGTGCAAATGGGCCTTCAGTCAAAGGCTGCCACAAGGCAAAACAATTAGAATTAAAATATTTGCAATACTTAATCTAAGGTGTGCAACTCACTGCAGTTTTCTCTGTATATTATAGTCAAGTACCTGGTGTTAGACTGGCAGATCCCATCTACATCTGATCAGGGCAGTTCTCTTATTCCTGGTACTGGTCTTTGAGTTTCCTGAATATTTTTAATTATAAGCCATAAGCTCTTGGTGTTTCTGTGTGTTTTGTGAAAACTTGTATTTACATTGTTGGTGGTATTAACTTGAAAGATACCAAAGTCATGCATTATGTCAGATAAAGCATTAAGAACAATACATTTTATAGTCGCATGAAGATTTTTTTTTTTTTACCAAATATTCCAGGCTAGTATTAAGATCTGAATAGATCTGTAAGAGCAGAATTAGAGCCATTGTCATGGAAAAATGGATCAAAACATTGAAGGGGAGTATTGTAATTTAAGTTTTTTGAATCTTTCTAGCTGGGAAAGCTGTGGTTACCAAGGTGCCCAGTATTTACCTTCTTGCAATATAGAGACCAAAATCCCAAATAATTTTAGAATATGTATTTGACTTGAATATCTTTCAATTAATTCATGTTTTCATATTATGGCTCTTTCTGATTCTATAAATAAAAATTCTTCGGGATCCATCATTCCAATTCATTTTGTAAAACCATACATTTCAGTGAAACAATTAGACAAACAAAGCAATCCTATCAGGATTTCAGAAGAATGAACAAATTTTGGGTCACAATCCTATAACCAAATACATCAGATCAACAATGTTGATCCTGCATCTGTTTTGTGTCCTTAGCTAGGCAATATCCTATCTCAGCTATTGATGGACTGAGAAGTAGGTAGATATATTGTGGGTTTTTTCTTTGTTTGCATAGGTCTACACCTAACCTGTAAAATGTGAAGGGCTTCACATCTGTACATATTAAGATCACACATGCTGTTAAATAATAATGGATGATGAACATAAAATAGGGCAGCTGATTTGGAAGATTGACAGATGAATTTTTTCTCAAACAATAAAATCCTCAATCAAAGCATTCAGAGAGATGAAGAAGTAGAATTCAAAGAGATGAGTTCCTGACTAAGATACTGACAACAGGCTCTGCCAGCAAACAGCTGCATAGGAGGAAATTTTGATCCAGTATTAATGATTATTAATATGGCAAGATCTGTGTGTTAAAAAAGAGGAGGAAAATGACAGCTAAACCACGCCCCACTCCACTCACTTCTATTGTGTTTAAATCATGGCTTTTATTCAGGCTTCAGGTGTCCAAGACCAAAACTGGAAGCCCAAGCATCACTCCAGAAGGCAGCTCTCCCCTGTGCCTTCTCTCCTGTGTGCCTCATTTCATATGAAAATTAGCAGATGTCCATGTTCGTATGCCCAAATCTGCCTCAGACCAAATATGTCTCCTGCTTGAACTCCACCCTCTCTCTAGTGAAAGGTCTGATTTAACAGGAGGTTCTGAGCACAGCAGAGCCTCTGACAGAAACATACATCTCACCCAGCAGTTGTAGTGTCTCTCTTTAAATTGAAGCAAAAGCATTAGCCTTCTTTTAAGCATCCTCTGGTAGCGAAAATGGGTTGTCCAAGAAGCTGAACAGTACAGTTCACTGTTGCCCTCAGGCTGGAGACATTTAAATTCACACAGTTATCTCTCAGGGGAGAGCCCTGACGTAGAGCTAACAGCTATTTGGGTCCAAGTAGGGCATTCTTTTAAAGCACTTTTGGCATCCCAAACAATTCTGCTTCTATCTTGTTGAATCTAGGTCACTGTGCAACAAGCAATGCAATATTTAAAAGGGGAACAACCAGCAGGGACGTCTTTGAGTTTAAAGTACCCAAGTGAAAGCAGCAAGTCCTTCCTGGCAAGCCCTGACAACAGGACTGATTTCTGTATTTTACATTAGACAATTCTTGGAGAAAAATGGGATATAGTCCTGATATCATGGTCTAGAATCCAGAGGTATGACTATGCTCAGCATTTCATACTGGATAGCTCTGACCAGCACCAGCATCAAGAGATTTAGGTGCTTTACCAAATGTATAGAAAGCCTAGAAAACTCTTATGGTTTTGGATTTCACCTTGGAGCCAACTTCCTTAAGTACAGACTTTGCAATGCCTGAATTGTAGGCAGTGCAGTCCTTTATTGGCCCTGGCCCCATGCCTTCCTTGTGAGATGGTCATGGTTTTATTCCCAGCAGAAACCAGGTGTGTTTACATCTGTGTATTAAATTCCGAGTCAAAGAGGTTATGGGAGAATATATTCCCCAGCTATCCCATTTCCTTTACAGAACCACCCCCGGCTATTAATTCATCCATCCTTAAAATAGCGGATGAGGAAATGTATTGACGCAATATTAATTTTGCCATTATTTACCTCTGACATCATTATGTATATATAGAGATAGTAGAATAAACATTAAGACAGTGGTTACCCACATTATTAAAAATGGTAAGAAATACATTCTGTAGATCTGTGGGATGCTGGACTGCAGTGTGTAGGCACAATTCCATCCTTATTTCATTCCAACACTTTTAAGAATTGTATCTCAGGTTACTTGAGGGGTTATAAAACCAAAGAAATGTAATACTGATTCACTGTGAGAGCTGATAGAAGATCTAGAATATTGATTAGGAAAAAGTGCTCGTTGTTTCCCAAGCTGCTCTTTTCTGCTGACAAACCCTACTTCTGCATTAAGCCATTTCGATGAACTGATTAAAGGCCACTAATGTGTATGAGTGAGACCTGAATGGTGTAAAGCACTGCAGCATCATTTCCCATCCAGCTGAGGCTCTCTTCCACATGCTTTATTTGTTACTGTTCAGCTAAAAAAAGCCTTGCTAACTCACTGTGTGTTTCCATCACAGCACAGCAGCAGCAACAGCTGGGTTGGGTCAGACAGAGCATCCCAACCCTGCGTCCTGACAGTCACTGTGGCCAGGGGAGGGTACCTGAGGGAGGGCAGCAACAAGGGGCAGAGTGGCCTTTTTCAGCAGTCTACCAGGCTACAAAAAGTGGGAAGGTTGAGAATTTTCTGATTGTGGATGGGTTTAGGTTTTTTTGTTGTCATTGTTCTGGGTGTGGTTTCTTTATTACATCAACTCTCATATGGTAAATCTTTCCGAAAGCATTAACCAGCCAGCAGCTCCTGGAATACTCAGCTCAAACCTCCTACCTAGCCAAGGCTTCTCAGAGGAAAGGTCTAACCCAGGGGGCTCTGTATGGGGGTGAGTAAGGGCTTGTACAGGGCCAGCTCCTACACAGGACAGCAAAACTCAAAACTGAAGAACCATTTAGACTCTCTGATTAAGCTGTTCTGGTTTCTGAGACCTGCTTGATACGATAAGCGACATTCAGGATCCAGAGAACAATTGAAACGGGGAAGTAAACCAAGTTCTATTATCCCAGTGGTAGTACGTGGGACTTCTCCTTGTTTCTCCAAAGACTCTGTGGAGAAGCATTGCTGGAATGCCAGAGGTGGGAATACATTGATCCTGAGCACATGAAAGAGACAGTAGGAGATCAATGAGTGTTTAGCAATGTGTATTCCCATTCTCACTTCAGGGTTACAAACCTTGTGACACTGAAACCTCTTGACTGGCCCAGTCCAGTAAGATTTGCCTTTTGAGGAGCTGGAGTTTATGCAGTTCGTAAACCATACACCTTTCTTTCTTCCATTCCTCAAATATAGGGTTGTAGTTCAGGGTCTGTGGATGGGAAGGAAGGATTCATTCTGCCTTTTGTTTCCTTTTGGGAATGTGTGAACTGGGCCTGTGTAGTCAGTGCAAAATTTTCACTGAGCATGAAGCTGGAATTGTAATTCATACCTTTAGCAAAAGAAATCATCATTGTTAAAAGTCTGAGTGACTCATGCTTTATGCTTCTAGTTCTACAGGCCCTATGAACACCTCCAATTTATTATGCTTTCACTACCAAAAATTTGAATGGTTTCTAATAAAAGGTCACATAAAATTATTGTGTGTATTAACATTCCTGTAATGGTGACTCTCTGGACTTTTCAGCATGTTGTCAGGATTGTCACCTGCCATGAACACTTCACTTAATCTGATTTGTATAAGCAGTTTCAATCTAGTCAGGAGACATTGTGGCCTGCTAGACCAGGGATTTAAAGATCAGAACTTGACCCTTTGGAGCCCAAAACCCATAGAATAACCTGTGAAGATCAGCTCTTCCCTTTAAATTCATTGAAGACTAAGTAAATCGTTGCTTAGCCTGAAATCTCTCCTGAAAGAAAATGAGTTTTAGTTCCACATACTGTAATTATTTACCTATGAACTTACACTGTCCATGACAGAGAGCTTGAGAATGTTAAAACCTAGCAGAAAGAAAATCCCCTGCCAAATATCAGGGAGGTGGAAGACACCTGGAAGTGCTTCCCCAGGTCCTTCGCCCTGCCCCAGTGTGTTCTAGGAGCCCAGGGAGATAGGACATACAAGGATTTCTCTATTGATTAGAGTGGCTGACCACTGTATGCCAGATGAGAGAATAATCAGTGAGGAAAGGCAAAGACTCTGAAAGAAAACTAATTCAGAATTCTTTGCTTTTTATGAAGAAGCTCCTACTTCATAATCTGAATTTTGACTTATTGTCAGAGGTGGAATGACACCACTTAAATAAGGTGAGTTGTGAAAGGAGACTCATAATGGTCCTGTGCTTGCTTTGTAGGTTTTTTCATACACATGAATAGGACTTTTTATCACTTACAGTTAATCACTTGTGGCTGTCTATTACATTATTGCAAACATATGTGTGACTCCTAAGTTTTGAGGAAGAGATATTTCTCAGTACCAGAGGGTAGAGGGAATTTTGTCAGCTTAAGCATCATGACAGATCTCTGAAAGCATGATATTTCTATTAAACAAGAACTATGTTAAAGTCCTTTTTTTTTTTTTTCCCAAGTACTTTATTACAAAGATGAATATAGCCTAGGCACAATGCTGTAACTCTTAAGCATCTCCCACTCCCACCTATCCCTCTGATTTTCCTCACACCTCTTTTGAGTCTCTCCTCTCATATTTACTCCCCAGCCAATCTTGGTATAAGCTGCTCACTTGCAGCTCCTGCAACACCCAGGGAATTGCTCACAAATGCAGTCTTGCTCACAGAGGAGCTGCTTAATCATATTAGGAGGATTTTCAGTGTTGGGTTTTAGGCATCTCAGGAAATAGAGTGGGATCTAATTTTTCACATACCTATGTAATTCCATAAATTGAATAAAATTTTTACTTGTACTAGGTGGGGATAAAAAACTACTCTCTGTCGTTCTGCTTAGAAAATGCCCTGGAGTCTTCATCTAGATAATATATTGTTTTTATTAGATAAATTGTATCTAGGTACACCTTCATTAGCAAGATTTTTGAAATGCCCCAATTCCCTTTTATTTAACTAAATCCTGTTGCTGCTATGTAAGTTATGCTGACTGCAGTGCCAATTTGTTCAAACATTCTTTAGGAATGTCAGGTGTCACCCCACTTCCCCTGACAGCACAGAGAATAAAATCTCAATCTGAAACTGTGCCTGAGGAGAGTGGGAATCACGGGGAAAGAATGTGCTGAGTATATATGGATTCTGCAGTGGGAAGAAAATGAATAATAATAATAAAAAAAAAACTAACAAAAAACTCCTGTTGCTTTTCTGAATTTTGAGACACAAGGATCGCTTGGGGGGATAGTGGGAAACAGAAGGGTTAAGCAGGGAAACTGAAATAGACTCTGCAGTCTCTATTTTCTGCCCGACTCCAGAGGCACTGCAGACAGCTGTTGCAGATTGAGGCAGACTTGTAATTTGCCTCTTGGGTCTGGCAAGGAATGGAGGAGCAGTAACCAATCTCCTACAGGGTATCCAGTCTCTATAACTAGCATAAGCACAATATGAAGGCCAGATTCTCAAAGAGGCATGACCATGATGGGAAAGACATGCTGAAATACCCTTAGCTTGAGGTCCATACTGTATGCTTTTAAGTCTTTAAAAATATATATATTCAGTGTGTACAGCATTGATTAGAAGCTCACTATTCCAGCGCTGATGAAGAGTGATCACAGAGCCTGATGCAAAAAAAAGATGTTTTGTGAATAAAGCCCAAACATGCTGGCAGTGTCCTCTGCAGGGCTCTGCCTGAGCCTTTGTGTTTCTGTTCCCTGGCAGTGTCTGAGCTGGTGCTCTGTGAGGAGGGAATACTGATGTGTGCCCTGGGGTGCTGGAGCTTGGTGCTTGGTTCTTCCCCCAGGTCACTTGATTTCTGTCACTTGGGTAAGAACTTTAGCACAGCTGTTGTGAATACATTGCCCATTCAGGGCAAAATGACTCCAAGAAAAGAGACAATATCAACAATCTTGTTATTTCTCTGAGATGTGTCAAAACATGGCTGTTTAAAATCTCCAATGATGTGCAACAAAGCTGAGAAGCTCTGGAGAACTGAGAGTAATTTTTTCATTATTTCTGGAAGTGATCCATTACAGTGCCACATACAAACCTGACTGCTTTGGGTTTAACTTTCAATAATAAAAATATTATACAGTACAGGTAAAAGGAAATATTATATATCTTGTTATAACCATGAGGTCAATATATATAACTAGCAGCTTTCTTCTGCAATAATTATTTCTTGAAAAATGCAGTTTGTTGATTTAAGTTTTGTGTTTACCTTTTTTTTTAAATATATATATTTATATTTATATATATATATTTTGCCTTAAGCTTTGAGTGGGAGAATCTGAGGCTTGTAATAGACCTGGGACAGGATCAGTTTTGACTCCATCATTTTGTTGCTGATAAGGTGACTTTTTTCAGTTGACTCTGACAGCTCCTTATGTGTAAGCACCCGCTTCTCACTTCTACCAGGAGCAGATTCTCGTACAGCTTTGATTTTTCTGCTTGTGAGGCATATTTTCTCAGAGTATATCAGGAGCAGACATGCTGAAAATTGGCTTTTCCAACTGGACACAGCCATATAAATAGTTGGCATGGTACATGGCAATTATCACTTCAGACTCTTTGAAAAGTCTCACTTCCCAGGAGTTTGAAAAACGAGGGTCTGCCATTCTCTTAATGTGCTCTCCACTTAACTGCAAGAAATCCATCTGCTTTATGGAATTTTGTCTGAATTTCAGCAGTATCTTAAAGTTAGAGGGGGATTTTTTGTGTGTTTGTAGTTTGTTTTGTTCTGTTTTCTAAAGAAAGGAGCAGAGGAGAAGGCAGGAATACCCACCATTTTATCTCTCTTCTAATTTGATCAAATGCAAGAAACACTGAATTTTTGCTTTCATTCCTTTTAATTAGTTTTACTCCATGTGATTTATAGGGAGCTTATTTCAGGGAGATCATCACTGGAAACTACACATCAAAATTAATACCATTTTTTCCTGAATAATTTAACCCAGTATATGCTCATACTTTGTAATCTTTGTATGAACAGTCTTCCAAGTTTCTGTGTGGTCACAGAGGATGGTAAAGGGCAGAAGAGCAGTTTGCAATTGGCATCAGTGTTTCCTCAGTATTTTTCCATTTTTTCCTTAAGATGTAGGTCTCATGTAATACTAGAAAGAGCTGTGTTGTTTTCAAGGCTCTCCTCTAAGCAAGAAATCCTTCATATCCATGTGCTATTAGCTGAGAGAAAGGACTGCTGAACACCTTGAAACAAGAGTTTTGACTTGAATTTTGGGGTAAATGTGTCAGTTTAATCATCCTTAAAACAGGTGATCTGAAAAGATGAGTATTAAATGACCTATCCTGACTGACATTTTAGATTCAGATTTTTATAGCCTAATGCATTGTCTGTGTAGGTTCCTTTACTGCTCTTTGTTACTTGCTGGTTATTCATTAAGTAATGTGATCAACATGAAGCATTCTGGAAAAAACAAATGCTCAGGTGCGAATATTCATTTATTAGTCTTCTCTCATACTTAGAAAAAACCTTTATCCTTTTTAGACGAGTTGAAAAAGTCTAATTCAAGGGACTTAGTATATGCAGATTCGGTTAAAGAGCATATTCCTTTCGTCTGTGATGAATATTGAGCTTGAGTAAAATCCAAGCTAATCTTTACTCTGTTTCTCCTCTTATCACATAACAGACAAATGTTTCCTGCAGCTACTGTGTCATAGCAGAGCATCTGCCTCTGTATGAACCAACTGCCAGATAGCCTTAGCAAGCAGTCAATTTATGCAGTTGACAGGTTTATTACTTTATCAGATATTTGCTCAAGGACAATTTTATTATATGCAAATCATTGACATAAATTGGGGAAGAATGAATTTATTAAGGGGTCTAAATTAATCTTTCACCATTTGGTATGTGCATTTTTATTATGTAATGTATTTACTTCTAGAATATTCATTTTTCTGAGAGCTGTGCTGTAACTACAGGATTTGTCAGGGTTGGGTTAATGTTGATTTGTGTTTTGTATTTTTTAACAAGCTCTACCTTAATGCCAGTCAGAGTTCAGAGAACACGGGCTACAGAGAGCTTTGGCTTGAGACAGGGAGTTAAAAATTCATACACGATTGTATTGGACTTGAATTTTTAAAGTGTAAGATGGAAAAAATTTAGATCCCTACTAGTTGAAGCAAAAGACAGTTAACTTGCTCTGCAGAATTTATTCAGACCCTGGTCTGTTAAACCGATTGGGCAGTTTATTTATTATTTTTTATTTATCATTATTATTTACTTTTTTTATTTATCAGTACAGAAAGCCTAAACAAAAGATCTGGAAAAAAAATTCCAAACACAGCCCCCCTCAAAAAACCAATCAAACAAAAAACAAAAAATGAAAAAA
>VZRF01005916.1:416581-540515 GCA_013396875.1 Vireo altiloquus | reverse complement strand
AAAAAAAAAAAAAAAAAAACCCCCAAACCAAAACAAAACAAGCCCCCCCCCCCAAAAAAAAAAAAAAAACACACAACAACAAACAAGCAAGAAAAAACCCTACAAAACCTAAAAAATTAAATCGGAATAACTATTTACTTGAGGATTTGGGGTCTGGGGGTCTATTTTGTTTTGCTTTGTTTTTAGTGTCATGTTCTGGCTTTCTTCTTCCCCTTTTTTGTGCACTTTAAGCACCCATTCCTGTTGTTGAATCAGGCTTTCACACATAACCATGGCAGATATGTTTGTGTTGGCTTCCTCGGTGCTGATATCAGGAACTGGACTCTCCTCTGCAGTGAATATGTCTTGTGCATTTTTTATCTATTTATTCTTTCTTAATTAAGAAAAGAAAGCTTTTGCTGACAGGAATAATGGCATGCCTGACATGTTAAGATTTTGAGGTGGGAGAAGTCTGCCTTTTTCTCAGGTCTGGTTAGTACTAGACGAATTTCATGGCTTGAGAAACCTATGTTCAAGGTT
The DNA here is from genome assembly GCA_013396875.1 of Vireo altiloquus. Lineage (NCBI taxonomy): Eukaryota > Metazoa > Chordata > Aves > Passeriformes > Vireonidae > Vireo > Vireo altiloquus. The sequence continues at coordinate 539,996 of VZRF01005916.1, read as the reverse complement.
TGGCTGAGCATGTTATTTGCTACATTGGGAGTTCAGACCTCATCAAAAAATCGGGAGTAAAAGTAAGGTTTTGGAGGGATGACCACACTGAAAGCTCTTGGATGATCAGGTTCCCTGTTGATTGTGGCATAAAATTCTTAGATGTAAGTCCAAGAAAACATATCAAGGAGTCCAGTTTACCTGAACTTGGCCATATTGGTCCATAATGACTTATACAGACCCAAAATGACTTTTGTATCTTCTCTGAGAAACTTCTACTTCTTCAACTAGCCCTTAGTTGGCAGAGCATTCAGTCATGTCACGGGGTGCTGAGAAGATATTCCATTCCTCTCATCTGAAATAGCCCAGGTTTGCTGAACTTCCTGTATATTAGAAGATACTCAACAGGTTCCTCAACCTGTTGAGGCAGTTGGTTGAAAAAATATTGATTTTCTTGGAGCAAGACAATTACTTAATTAATTATACACTTAAATTCATAATTGTGTGTGTAGCAAAGGGGAGAGATTCAAGAATTCTCTGAAGTTTTGTGTTTAGAGAAAGCTGGAGGGGAAAAGGGAAAATAACTCGGAAAAGAATATTATCAAATTAGCTTTACTGTGTGTTTTTTCATTTCTAGGTTGTATCAAAAGATTTGCATTTTAGAAATTAACAATACTGCAGTTTCTGAATTACAATAAATTCAATTCTTTATAAAAAATTTTTAACTTATTTGGAACAGTCTATTGCAAGTTCTGTTTCAAAGTTTTTGGATAAAAGAATCATAGTATGTAAAACCATAATTCGAGTCAGATAACTTGTCAACATCTTGTGCCAAAATCATTTCATTCATTTTGGAGTTGTCAAAGTGAGGTTTTAGAGTTTTCACAGATTTTAATAGATTTTTTTTTCTTCCCTGATAGAGTATTCTGTTTGTGTTGTTTTCTCAGTCATCATTGATGATTCCTTATATAATAAAGAACTTTACTCAAATAACACATATGGGGAGGAAATAATTATTAGAGAAAAAATACTTTTTACCTTGACCTTACCTTACCTTTCCTACAAGTAATTATTATAATTATAATAATTATGCTTCATAATACTGCATCTTTATAAAATGAATGGGAAAGTGGTTTTCTCTGTGTTGAAGGACCTCAGATGGTTTTTCTAGGTAGTGCAATATCTCCATTAGGATTCTCCATAGGATTTGCTACATTTGAACTACAGAGTCCTTGAGGCTTCTGTGTTCATTGTTGAGGAAAAAAAATTGTTTTATGCAGTTGATATTCTGCTTTTAAATAGAGAGATAAATATGAAATAGAAAATAGGTATTTGCTATGCTGGAAATGTCCAGAGCCCTCTGAAAACTGAAAGTTTGAAAGGTTTGGTTAATTCCTGCTGAAGTGTTGTCCACTAGAGATCTATCTCTTTTAATTCAAGGTTTTTGTCATAATAATTCCTGAACTGTTGAGTTACGGTGGCACTCTGATAATTATTGTTCATGTCATGAATTCATGCCCTATTCAGTAGAAATAAAAACATTGAATGGCATTTGAATCACATATATGGTAACATTCAATGACCTATAACTCACAGACCTGGTGTTCTATCCGAGAATGGGACTGCAGAAATCAGAGAAACACAAAGACATTTTATGGAGCCCATCATGTGCCATAGCATGGATAATCTCATGTTCCTCTTAGAACAATAAACTTTGTGGATGTGTATAACATTGATAGAAAAGTCCTGGTTTGAGTGTTACCTTAGAAATGGGTGGGTATCACATATTAGATATGTGGTATTAGGGACCTGGATTCACTCTATTGCTCTGCTTTGACGTTGGGTTCACAAAAACTCTTTAGGGCTTTGCTTTCATGCTTCTGTTAAAGGAGAACACTGTTGGCATCATCATAAGGAAACACAGCAAGGGCACTTTCATGCACTAATTTTTGCTCTCTGGTGGCTGAAGAAACCCTTCTGGATTCTTGCTTCTTGAGGTTTCCCCTTGTACCTGAACACTTAAATAATCCTTATGTGCATCCCGCACAGTGTCCCTGTAAGGCTGAAAGATCAGCTTTAGTTTAATGTACAATTTGTGGGTTGATGCTGGTGAAGGATTATATGAAAGCGTGCAAAGATTTGTGGTTCTATTTTCTACTTGTAAACTCTTTGCTTCATTCCAGCCACATATAAATTTTACCTTTGGACGTGTGTGCTTTTAGAGTGTCAGGGAGATCTTTCTCAAGCAAAAATACCTGAGCTATCTGTCGGGGTTTTTAAATAGCTTTTGTTTAGCAAGGTGATACGCTGAAAGAAGCACTCTGTGAACTGTATCCTCTGCTAATGTAAATCAGAAAAGCAAATCAGGAGGCTCACACTTCTCACCTCAATACGAGTGCTATCCTTGTTGATCAATATGTAATAAACCTCAGATGCTCATTGAAATTCTTTTTCCATGCCAGATCTTGATGTCATGCTGTTTTGCCAGTAAGCATAAAGTGAGATTTATCCTGTATAAGGCTTTTCAACTTCTTTATGCCTGAAACAAATTCTGTTTATTACCTCAGAGTATAAAAAATGTATTGTGTATATGTACATGACATATGGAGAGTTCTATTAGAAAAGTGTCTATTTGAATATAAATAGTTATTATGCTTTTTTAACACTTATAATTTTATACAAAGGTCTCTGGATTTGAAGGAGACAGGTCACATTGCCTTCCCTTTCCCAAAACTTCAGGATTCCCAATTCAATGCAATTATTCAGTGTGACAGGAAGGTTTTAAGTAGTGCCTGATTTCCTCCTTTTAATATTAATTTTGTGTGTCAATTAACAGACTCAAACTCGTCAGAGTACATCTTACAACTCAGTGAGTGATAGATTCCTGCTGGTGGTTTATGACAGAATAGCACTACATTTTCAAAAATTCTTTCATAATAATGGCAGATAATACACTGCCACTCTTTAATGACAACAGGAAGTCATCAATCAAATGAAAGTTCTCTGTGTGTCACTTAAAAAAAAAAAACCACCCTAATTTTAATAGAGAGAAAGAAGTAAGGCTAAACAGGAGAAGGCAGATGGCAAGTGGAGGGAGCTATCCAGTCTAAAGCCACTTAAAAATATTGTTTTTCAAGCCATGAAGAGTGAGGTTGCAAACCATTTTAATTCCACCTTGAGAAATCTTGATGCTCCAGCATTTCCTGTACAAAGCAAACAAACAACACCAAAAAATTGAAATCCAGATGCGCAAGAATCTATCTTCTGCCTTCTTTCCTTACCTTCTTTCTTGGTCTGAAAGACAGTAGTTATTGCCTCTAACATAACAATAATAGTATTACAGTATAGGAACACAGTAACACTAATAGTACACAGAATAGTATTCTCCCTAAAGTGAAGATGTTATAAATGGTTAATTCTAGATTATTTTATATATGCTTACATTTGTATGTATATTTTTATGAGAAGATCATGTAGAAGCATTTTCTTCCCTTCTAATATAGTCTTTCAGTAACCCTGAAGTCACATAACATAATTTTCTGTCTTGGTTCAGTACATTTTATGTAAAGAAGCACTGAAGTGCTCTAAAACAACCTGTCCTGAAATTGAAGGGAGAGTTAGAAAGACAGGTTCTCTTCCTTCCTCAAACATTTTATAGAGGACATTCTTACAGGCAAAAAAGAATAATAGGAGAACAGTGTTAGGTGTGGCAGGAGATTGAAAGTGAGGAAATGTAGATCTGGCATCAGCACTGTGCTGGGAGGAAAAATCAATTAACCTGTGCAAGTTAAGAAGTGGTGAAAGGACTGAAGGGTTTTCAGGTTCAAAGTTGCTTGTCTTATTGTCACCATTAAGTACTTCTAGTGGGTGTCAGAGGCAAAAGAAAATGAATGTGAGAAGGAAATAAAGGAAACAAGGAAAAAGAGGCATTCATCTAAGAAAATGTGAGTTTTCAAATAAACATTATAGAATAAACTACATTGAAAATTACTTCATCAGAGCCTATTTCCATCCAGGGCTTCTGAAGTGATCTCCTTCTAAACTTTATGCTGAACTTTCTGTTAGAAACTCTATCAAAAGGTTAATAAATTAGGAGATGTTTTCATAAATGTTTGGTCACTTTGAATAGACTGCTTTGTAGCTGTAAGCATTAGACTGCTTACAGCACAGCTCTGTCTAATGCATTCTAGCCATTTATCTACACCCAGAATTCAGACCATTTACATTTCTCCTGTGCTTCTGTGAATTCTTAAATCATCTTTTAAAGTAAATTCCTAATAGAGTGGAACTTGCTCAGGAAAAGAGATCTGCGAGACGCCACGAAATTATGAAGGCCATAAAGGAAATAGGGTAGAAAGTATAATCTAGACTCTTAATTAATAACATTGTATCTTCAGTTTCATTTTTGAACCACTGTTGATCAGTGCAATGGCAATATAAAGAATATATGTGTATTTTGTGGGGTATGGTAGATGTTCTGTATTTCTATTGAAGGCCTGACTCAAAGCTATCACCAAAAAAAGCTGAGCTTGAATGAATAAGGCAAAAAAAGCACAAGTAATGAGGTACTGGATTAATGCAATGATAAAACAAAATACCACTTTAGCCATTAGATTTAATTAATTAGTATTAATTTGCAATTTCTGCATTGATTTAATGTGACTTGTGATTTATTCAGATCTGATCATTGCAGAGCCCCTTTTCTATTTCATATAGTGTAAAAGTTCATATTAAAATAATAGGAAAAAGGGCAAGATATTAGAACTCTTGCATACACAGAGTGGGAAACCAATCTATTCTCCTAGCGGCCTATCTTGTGTAGGTGGCAAGTCTTTTATTTTTGAATTATACATGCTTGCTAACAGAAAATGTTCATAGCCTTTGTTCAGAGTGATTGCTTTGAAAGACATCAACCTTCCAGTAATAAAAAAAGGACTTGAATCAAACTATAGTTCTGATACAGCTGAACTGTAAGGGTTCTTGGAAGATTAATTAATATCTGTCATTTTAAGAATAATTTCTGATAAACTTCAGGAGGCTGATCTCAGGTCAGCTATGGATAAAAGTATTTTCTTGGGCTGTGCGTGAGTAGAGAAGTTTCATTCAAAAGAGGACAAAAGACAAACATTCTGTATTCAGAATCTTAAAATGCAGCTACCTTCCATGTATCAAATAGAGGGACTGTGAATAATTCACTTCATGTTTGAAAAGTTCATAATTCAGGCTAACAATCTGTGATATATTGATCAAATATGTATAACCCAAGCAGCATTTTTTTTTTTTTTTTTTAACACCCACCTCCAGCACCCCTGATGGTATTTAACTCATCTATATACCTGGTCAATATTTCTCCAGTTCAGAGGATATCACTTAGAAATAATTAGGAATCAGATAGCAAAACAACTCTCCCACATTTAGTGCTGTTGGCACACAAAGAAACTCTAGACAGGGAACTCATGGTTTTAGTAGAGAACCTTTGCTTCTTGCACAAACTCAGTCCATTTACAGTTGTGTGGGAGACTGAAAGACAGAGCCATGTCACTAGGGTAAAATTCACCAATTGTTGTCCTTAATTATGTTTGCATGCATAATTCATAAATATTCTTCATAGGCAAGAGAAAAACAAGATAAAATTGAACAAAAGCACAGAATTCTTCACAAAATAACTACAATATACTTAGACACTATATTTAACATGCTTATTATCAATGTGATTTTTAGTTACAAAGCTAAGTAATGTCTCCCTTTGGAGAGAGATTTTAAAATAGAAAAGGAGGGGTAGAGTGAAGAAAAAGAAAAAGAAAACCCTTGCTTTGCCTTATCCCATGTGGCGAATGATTCTGTTCTAACAAGCTTCTCCTGCCAATAAATGTAAGAACAGAAGGTCAAACAAAAGCAGGGTCTGGGCTGTGCTCATCATGTTCACAGGAGCTGCTGAGGTCCCTCCTCAAACAGCTCAAGGGTGCATTTCATCTCCCAAACCAGGCTTTGTGGGATGGTGGCTCAGTGCAGAAAAAAGGAAGAGCCTCTCAGCTCCTCAGAACACAGAAAGCTACCAGGTACATAAGCTTGGCAATTTTATTCAAACTGCCTCCAGATGCCTCTTCATGTGGGACTGAACCAACTCCTGACCTCACAAATCACTAGGGTGGTTCCTCTATTTTTGTCTCTGATACTTCTAAAGAATTAGGTTCATGAGTACTGAATAATATTTTAATCTCACTACATGGAAGCTGTGAGAGGACATTAGATTTTCAAGCAAATTGCAGGACGGATAATTTTTAATTTTTTTTATTCTAGCGGTTGAGCTGACATGCAAACCTGAGAAGGCACAAAGGACTACCATTTATAAAATCTGAATTCAAATTCTATAGGAAAAAATATCCTATGCTAATATTCATTCATAATCTATCTGTTTAAAAGATATCCTGCCTTGCACTTCTGTCACTACAGTGCTATCATCTGATTGTGTGTATGTACCTTAAACAACCATTAATTATAACCTGTCAGGGGTGTTATATTATTTACCTCTAAAGTCTTTAGCAAATGTAAATTGTGCCTGAGTCTTCTAGAATTGAAAATAGAATTAAATCCTCTGCCTCAGCCAGAGCTTTAGGAAAGCCCTGCAGGTGTTCTTTAAGTTAGCACAGTACTGAATTTACTTAATGTATCAATGTAGGATTTAACTGAAAGTCAACTCAAACCATATTCTTCTCCTTCTCCTTGGTCTGTGATAACTCTACAATTAATTTTCAACAGCAAGAAAACAATTTATTCTATCAAGATGAGACACTTCCTTAGTCGCAAACTGCTTAAAACTTCAAACTTCAAATAGCTTTCAAAGCAAAGTATCAGATAAAATTTTACTTTGAAAAGCAGGAAGAAGCTCCACGCTCAAGCATATCACACTAATTCGGAAACTGATCTCTCACTGTTGCGCTTCCCTAGTACTTCATGGAGTTAATTTTCCAGAATGGTGCATACTCCCCTTGAAAACTGTTGTTGAGGGCTGTATCAAAGGGATCCTCTAATGCTAAAGTGCATATTCCTTATTCAGCTGAGTGCTCAGAGCAAGGAAATTCCTTCATCTCAGCGGATGCTTCCAAAGGTTGTGTTTCAAACAGTAACTGGTCCTTTGCAGATCCCTTTGCTGGCCTTTGTTCAGAATTCAAATATTCAGTGTTTGGACCATTGGATGCTTTTCATTCAATGTTTCTTGTAGTCTGTGACAGATTTTCATCTTGCTGGAGATCTTTACCAAGTCATTAGTGAATTAATTGGCTCCTCAGGATGGCCCCCACCCAGTGCTTCCCTCTCTGAGGTAACACAGAGAATGACAACCAGAGCTTGTTAGAACTCCTTTCAGGCACTGCTGGGTCATACCCAGTCAGTATTCTTGGTGCAGATTTGGGATTATCAAGGGAATGACTGTGAATATGATACCACCAAATCTAATCTAAGTTGTAGGTACATAAGCAGATGACTCGGTGCATTGACTTAAGGTTGTCAATGCCTTTACTTGCTTAGCAATACAATTTCATGACCAAAAGAATTTTGCCTCACTCAAAAACAGAGGTCTGAGCAGTGCTTTAGTTATACAGTTGGGCAGATTTTCAGGTGACAGTGCTAACTCTGAAATGGGAACCCTTAAAGGTACTGGAGCAATGAAAATAAAGATCTTGGTGCACTTACTTGTGGAAGCATTGTGGTCACCTCCACAGATGAGTAGAGTTGAAAGTAATGGTGAAAGCAAATGTCAGTTCAAACATATATAAAGAATGTGTCAGACTATAATTTTGTGGAAAGATACTCATATTAACTATCATCTTTTAAAACAATTTAATAAAACAACTGACAAACAATTTAATAAAATGACCTACAAAGAATGTCTGCCCTATCTTGCCTCAAATGTATGGCAGTGCAGCACAACACACTTCTATTGGTATTAGAGACATTTAAAATCTGCTATAAAACAAGTAATTGTAGACAATGTCCTGCTTCCCTCAGGGATACACGACCAGGAAAATTCTGGAAGGATGTCCTGATACTGATCTTGCATCCACCACGCTGTTAAGTACAATAAAAACGCATGGTGATAGAAACTTGTTGCAGTACCTCTGACTTTTTCCCTGTAAAGTCACTTCTGGACCAATAATAAGCTGGAGAAAAATTAGTTTAAGACAGCACAGCCCATTGCTATGAGCGGATTGAGAAGGACAAACTAGTGCTATAATATCTTTAACAAAATATCTTCACAAATCATTCACTGGTTTTATTTGGTTTTGTTTGGGTTTTTTCTGCTTGTTTGTTTGTTTTGGGTTTTTTTTAATCATTTGGATAAATTGAACTTTATAGATTAACACCTAATCGTTGAGAATGTGTAGAACATAGATTATACGGGGGAAGTTTAAGAAAGATTTCTGAGTTAAAAAAAATAGGAGAGGAGAGGAAAATTATAAAAGAGTTGGCTTAACTTCAATTTCTGTAAAAGCACTAAAAGCATTAGTCTATTTTTGAGCTCAAAATGGCAAAGTCAAAGGCTTGATTAAAAATATATTGTATTTGTGTTCACTGAAAGCCAGTGTACTATATTTTGGTAAGAATAAGCTGTTCATTCACCATTCAAGAGAGGTAAAATTGGAAATCCTTCAGAACAGGACCTGAAAATTATAAGAAATCACACATCAATCACAAGTGACAAATATCATATTGTCACAAGGCAATAAGTATCCCCACAATATATCACAATAATGTCATGCATGCAGTCCCCAGAACCATGGTATATTTTGCAGCCCAGAAAAGCTATGAAATTTTTCTCCATTGTACATAGCATTGCAAATAATGTCTGCTGTGTCCAGGTCTGGGCACTCCACTGCAGGGAAATAGAAACTGTTTGAACAAACTAAAAACAAACTCAGCATAATTTTCACAGAAAAAAAAAGAAGAAATAAAACAGGAATGTTTAGCATAAAGGGGGTGGTTTGAAAATGTTTTGCAGTGTAGTATGCAGAGACATAGTCGATTTTTTCTTCCTGTCTAGGATGTGTAAAATAAACAAATATGATCTTAAAATAAAGTAAGGAAGATTTAAGTGAGACAAAGGAGGACTTCCTAGTGAAAAACATCATGGAGCATTTGACTAAATTGTTTTACCTCTCAAAGTGCTGCTTGTACCTATGGTCTCTATTTCTGTTATGAGGATGAAGTAGTTTCACACTGATGTGTTTGTAATTTTGTGGGTCTTTCAAATCCAAACTAAGCCCCTGGGTCTCTCACTCAGACTGTAATTTCAAATTCCCTAAAGGGCTCAGAGCATATGTATAGTGTGTATAGTTTATATAGCCATCTTGTTTTACATCTTTTAGAACGTCTGAACAGAAACTGTTCCCAGCCCAAAATCTGGATGCAAATACCCTGGAAATTTCTGGAGAGGATTTCAACCCTGTATTCAAGCTTGAATTATGCATCCTAAATCCCTATCTGATTTGGAGCTATTTTGTGCAAGAAAGCATTTGGAATTAATTATTTTTTGCAGTTTTTAATTAGAATAAGAATCTGACTGATTACATTCTCCCCTTCAATTAACTAAAATAATTTCACTTCTGGGCTTATACCTTGCATTCCAAATTGCAACTAAACGTGCATAGTAAAACCTGGTGGTAGGATCCCTAAAAATAAAGGTTCAAAACAGGAATGCTCTGAGATTTTAAACTTCATGGGAATGAACAATAATGCTCTAATGTTTTAGGACAGTCTAAGATTTTTCTCCTCTATTTATTCCCAGAAGAGCACTTACTTTTATAAAATGCATGAATACCAAAATTTGTGGTGGGAATACTTCACATCTACAAACGACTGTCCCACTGGGATTTGTAGCACTGTTTTAGATTTCTGTTTCCTGCTTCAGATTTCTGATTCAGTTTCCTGAAGTTTCACCATCACACCGAGTGCCTTTTCAGAAGAGTTCTGTTTTAGTACTTTTCTGATTATGCACAGCTCTCTTTATACACCTAGATTGGATTACACTGAATCACACCACCAAATTAATTGAAAAACATGGGCTTGTCATAGCAAAAACATATGTATATAAAAGGGAGCAAGTCATCAGCACATACTAAATATGATTTGTTGTTTTAAAAAATAGTTTATAGCAAATCTTCTTGCATCTTTTTTTTGAGCAGGACAAGAGCTGTTTCCATTCGTGCTGACTGAGAGTCAAGTCTGCACTGTCTGTGCCAAGAGAGAACCACAGGATCCTGTTTGACATTTAATATCTTTCATGGTCTAGTACCCTTCTTCAGTTTCCTCCCTAATATGTTTTGTTATGTTTAAGATTCATTCAATTGAAAGCAGGACTCTCTGTTTTTGTCGTTCAAAAAACCACAGTCACCATCTCTAGGTATTTCAGCAGATCCTCACATCCTCCCCATGCCTTGGTTGTGCAGTCCCATTCTTCCCTACAGCTCTAAGTCAGTACCTTCTCAGTCAGCTCACACAGCAATAATTACTGTCTAGATTCATCAGGTCGCATTTCGGTTACTGTAAACCCTTTTCCTCTTGCCCAGAGAAATGCAATCTTGCTTTCAGCATATCTGTATAAATTCATTTTTCTAGCTCACCATTCAGGCTTTGATCATTCTGCACTGGTTTCTCTATAGCACCATTGAGAAGTCACTTGTCCTTGCTTTCAAGATGGCCATCCCACCCAACTTACCCTCATTTGTTCACCCCAAACTATTTTATTCTTGAATCTGATCATCCCTTCTTTGTCAATACGACTGAAAACTTCATAAGTGTGTTTTGGCATTGTCTCATTGGGACATCATACTTAGGAGTCGCTCCCCAAAATCTTCTGCAAACCATTCTCTAAACATCCATCTCCCCTCAGAAGTATTTGTCGAACACTAAACTTCCAGCAAAGTGTGAGAGCATTGACTGATGTTAATCTGAATGATTTTCTCTCTAGTCCTAGAGCCTAATGCTAGATAGTGGATGATTGTGTATTCACTAAGCCACCAACATTAAACTAGGCTTGTAGAATTTTTGGGAGTAAGGATTAATTTTTTTTCTGAGCTTGTAGATCACTTGGAAATGTGTCTGGGCACTAGAACAATACAGAATATATTCAGTAGTGTTTTTGCACTATGATAATACAGCCATCATAATATGACTATGAGAAAAGATCAGTGAAATACTGGGCATTCCATAGAGTGGTGTTTCTGTGGTTTTTTTTCCCCTCAAAGCTTGCACTTTGTCATGTTTTGTATTACAGAGCAATGATATCTGTGCTGAACTGCTCTGGTCTCCTTGTTTTACTCAAAAAAGACAACCTGATCATAATGTCAATCAAACTGCTCTTCCTGCTAATTGTGTCAGTGTAATGATTTCAATTTAAATACAAAATAGACAAAGAAAAGTTTGATGAAAGGACTTCTAAAACTGATTTGAAATTCTGTGCTCCACACTGAGAGGCATTGTTCATTAGTGAACTGAGATGGAATAATCACACAGGAAGGGACCATGTGAAGCAGAGCACAGACAGCATAGGCTGACATAGAACTGATGTCAGAAGATATTAAGTCATCTTTATTTTTTTGGTAATTATCTGCTGGGAATGACTGCAACTGAGATTTGGGGAAATTATAGAGTATAAGTGGAAAGATCATGTTGGCTTTTGCAATGTTACAGCCTGTGTTGCTCGGGATCAAGATTTTTAAAAATTAGATTGTCCTAAACCCAGCATGATTAAGCTTTGGATTGATCTTTTTTTTCTTAGCTTTCTGTTTGTTTGGGGTTTTTTTTGGTCGTCGTTGTTGCTGTTGTTTGGGGTTGTTTGGGGTTTTTTTTCCCATACCCAGGGTACATCTCTAAGAAGAAAGAATTGTTTGCTTATCTGTCTTAAAAGTAGACAGAATCAGATGTAGCTGATTTACACATGAAATTCAGGAGAAAAATATACAAGACTTTAGAAAATATAAAGCAGGGAAACTATAGCATTTTTTTTTTAAATTGCATTATAAACATCAGAATCTCCTGAAGAGTTGCAGGTTATAATCTTGTTTGAGGCACTTGTGTAGTTGAAACCCACCGAATTCAATTAATAAAATAAGAAATATTTGGCATGACTTATATTTAGCTGAGTTTATAAATGGCTCCCTGGTAAAAATAAGCATGTATTAATTGTTTAAGTAGTGTAATGTAAAGACAATGTAGTAAATAACTTCAAAAATATTGTCCTTAAGCAAAAGTTATGATTTAGTTCAGAACTTCGTAGGAACACAGACATTGCATGCTAGAGAAAAGCAGGGAGTCCAATATCCTATTTCCAGAAGTGACCCAACCCACATTCTTTAGAAGGGCCCATAACAGGCAGACACACTATGACACATCTTCACACATGTCTAAATCCTGATCTCACCAGCAATTTTACTTTAGGGCTTAATCAAGTTTCAATCTTTCTTCCAAAATATATAGATTGTTCTTAGTTATAGCAATGTAGGCAATAGTCTTCTATGCACATATATGTTTGTAATAGTTTTGAATCTCAAGTGTTGTCTTCAGTAGCTTCTTGTAGTAGACTATGCCATTCCATTTTGTTTTTAGCATCCCCATCAATTCTTTCAGGTATCCATTTGTTGTTACGGACAACACTGATTTACTTTTGATCAAACATTTTGGATTTATTTGGTTTATTTCTCTATCATGTAGACCCCCCCGTGTCTTCACTGTTAAAGAGAATAAATCCAGGATATATCAAATACAAACAAACCAAAGACAAACTAAAAAAGATAACATAAACTTTGTAATGGTCCTCTTAAGGTTTGCCAGGATTGCATGGAACATGTCATTTATTTTAACAGGATACATAATTGTTTAAGAATTTTTCACCTGTAGAAAACTCTGTGTTCATTTAACAGAGCCATGGAAAATTCCTTTGACATTTTCTGTTGGAAATAACATAAATGTGCACACATGTGCTAAAGTCATTTGTTGTAGGGCTCTGCAAATTATATATTTTCCTCTGTGGTTATCTCTTCCCAAGAAGTTTTCCTCTTTTTCTCTCCAGTCTCCAAGCAATTTGATATTCCTCAGATTGTTAATGTCTTCATACATCAGCTGACTTTCTAAACACCTTACTAGATTTATTATATGAAGCATTCTAAGGAAGAAATATAAGAGAGAGAAAGCAAAAACCTAGCATATTTTTGCCACATGCTGATATAAAACAAAACATGAGAATAATGGTCGGCCATAAATCTGGAAAAATAAAATTCAACTGAGATAACCTGGGGTAATTCAGAGCCTCTTTTTCAAAACCAGCTGAACTGATGTTTGTTCTCACAGGATGCACTGAGCTCTGTGTTGGGTCATCAAGGTTCTAGCAATATGACACTTGTTTTTCTAGACAGAAAATAATTAACTCCTCCCTGAGACTTAAGGGAAGTTTCAGTTGATGAGCATTGGGACAATTGCTCCTAAAAGTAATAATCCAAAGGACAGAATGCATTGAATCATAAAGTCAAAAGAGAGGTGATCCTCAGCACAGACAGGTCTCACCTAAGCAGTTTTAGCCTTCTATGACCAAATCTGCATTTTTACCAGCCTTGGAAAGGGAGCAGCAGGCAAATTTCAGGTGCAGTTCGACAGCATTTGATCCAATATGAGCTGATCCAGCAACTCACCACTGCTGAGAGGAGTAGTCAGGCTCATTCTCAATCTTACCACGGTCCCTCTTACAGTGCCACTCTGGCACTCATGCGACCTCACAGTGAGATTCCTCAATCCACCTCATCAGCAGTGAAAAAAACTATTAACTGTACTCCAAGGGTCATGTTCTTCTAGCAGCAACAGTCTGCTTCAGCTTCCTTTGAAGGAAGAATAGAAAGAACTTCTCTGAGACCTTCTTCAGCTGTTAATCCCAGCCTCCAGCTTTGGTGTGTTTGCCTTTTGCTCTGCTGGGGCAGGGACTGGCTGCCCACTTGGTCTCTTCTTCCACAGTGAGGTACAGGTGAGTGGAGAAGGTTGGAGAGAAGTAAAGCAGTAAATCTGATGTAGCAGTTTTCAAATGCAGGTTTGTATCCTAGGATATCAAGGGAGACAAGATGGAACAGGCAGGGAAGGAGAGAGAGGCAGAGAAAGACCAATATTCATCCTGCTCAAAACTCATCACTCTTTGCTTTTTCTAAGTTTGTCTCATTCCTCCCCTGAGGAGACAGATGATCCCTTTTACCCCTTCTATTCCACCTTTCTGATGTCCTTTTCTTTGCAGTCTCTTCCTGCCAGAGTTGCAACCTTGATTCTTTTTTCCACTTGCAACTGAGAAGCTTTCTGCCAGTTTGTGCATATATTGTTTGGTGAGAGCAGCGTTCTAAAATCCTACTAGCAGCTATAACTCAGAACCGTTCTTCACTGAATAAATGCTTTGAGCTACATTAAGAAGATATTATTTTAAAAAATTAATTTTTTTTCCCCAATACTAAAATCTAATTAGTATTCAGTGTGAGCTGCTATTTCCCAGTTTCTTCATGATAATCCATAAAATCAACAGTAGGAGAAAGAGACTTATTTTTTGTGTATGCTGTAGTTCTGCTTAAATCTCCAGCAAATTGGAGGCTGAATCATTCAGCTGATATCAGGCAGTAATTTTGGTTTTTAAAAGACAGTCTCGTTTCTATAGGTGATTTCATTAACTGCCCAACTGGATATGAATGAGTACCATACACCTGCAGTGTTTGTCATCAGTCCACATTCATCACTTATTTTCATACTGTTTTTCTATCTTTATATCCTCTTATTTTTGTCCTTGCTCTGTGAGCTACTGCTTAGCCACTCTACATTATATTTTTTTTCTCAGTCATATCTGTTTACCCTGATGATAGTTCAAATGCTTCTGAAACAAAAAAAAACAGGCATTGGTCCAAACTTCAACTACTCTATAAACTAATCATAACTGTAAATACCACACATTTGGTGCAGAGAAGTACATATGACTAATGAGGTTTCAGCCTCTGCTGCAGGCGGTCTTGTAATGAATGTCTTATAATGTACCCAAGTATGTTGCTACTTCCATCTGCTTTTCCTACCTTATTTTATTTACTGCTATCAGTTAATTTTACAACCCAGTCACGATTCCTACCTCTCATTCTAAAATGGCAGTGGTGTGCGATCTTGTGTCTTGTTGCCCTCACCTGATTTCAGTGCCAGCTCCATTGTTTCTGCTTTCTGCCTCTGTGCTGCTCCCTTTTCCTCCTGCACTGCCATACCTTGGCATGGGTGGCTGGAGCAGCCTGTCAGAGCTACAGGCTCTGTCCCTTCTCCAGATTCCGAGGTGCCTCCTGCATCAAAGTGCAGGCGTGGTGGCAAACCTGGAAACAGCAGAAACTGAGCCCCACGGGGACTGAGCTCTTCAGGCCTCAGGGCTTTCAGAACCCTGCTGGAACTTGGTTAGAAGAAGCTGTTGGGGATGATAAACAAGGAGCACCTTGAGCAGGAGACAATTTATCTCCATTGAGTTTGGAGAGAAGACAAGGAGGGTATAGACTTGTCTCCATAGGACATGTGTGCTCAATAGGAGCTGTTGATACTCTTGCTCACCTCAACAGAAATAAATACCAATTAATCTTGTCTAGACTGAGTAATTAAAAACATAGTGAGACAAATCATTTATCCCATAAGTTGTCATCAAATCAGGAAATGTTTACACATAAAAGACCCCTTGATGGGCTCTTCTAAATAGATTAGTAATTTTTTTCATATCTCTCCTTCAGCAACGGCTGAAGTACATCAATCACTTTGGAGTGGAAGCAGGAGATGGCTAGACCATATTTCCCTGAGGATCAAAGCCAGACTGTTGAATTCAGAGCAGCCAGGTTGCTCTCCCTGAGAGCTGGAGCTGTAAATATCAGATGACCTTTGCAGCCTATCTAAGCATGTATCTCTAAGCATGGTATGGGTAGATATGAAATAATTCCTAATCTTTTTACAGCTGTCATGGAGAGAGTCAGAGCTGTTGTTGTGTTTTATCTTCTGCTAGATTCCCAGCCTTTCACCTGCCTGTATTACGTGCCTGTGGTGTATTGGCTGCAGAAACATTGCAGTTTTAGAGAGTTCATATTTGTAACCTCTCAAATGAGTAATAAAGACTATTCAGGAGTCCTCAGACAAAATTGTAAGACTGTACAGATGGGCAACTGTCAGTGAATGTGTCTTTTTAACCAGTCAAAATTATATAGTGCAATTGAAAAATAGGTCACATTTAGTGCCAGAGAGGTGATCCCAAAGAAGTTTCAGTCTAACCCTTCAGGGGAATCTAGTGGATCTCCTCACAAAGTGCTTCCCTGCACAGTGCAGACATAGTCTGTGTTGTGTCCAGACTTATTTGGATCATTGAAATGGAAGCGCAAAAAGTTGATCACCTGCTTTGGTAGACCAGCTTGAGTAAATATTTGCCAGCCAATTTGCAAGGCAACTGCAAGAGACAGAACATTTCAGTGATTTGGAAATAGATGAGATTTGGCAGAATGAGAATGTTACGCCCCAACTTCTAGTGAGTGATCATTCCTAGGAAAATTGAGGCTTCAGATAGAAATCTTTGGGGATAAACCAGCTGTGAGGAAATGGATTCCTTTCTTACAACAAGAACTGTCGTTTTTTGATATCTACTGTTAGCTGATGGTTGTAAGTTTTTATAGCTTTTGCTTATGATTTAGCTGGCCTGAAAGTCTTGATCTTTTTTGTGAGTCTTGTTAACTTGCACTGAACTTCAGATACAGCTAGACATGCCTAGCTGAATTCCATGTCCAGCCTCCACCTGGCCTGGAAATAAGAATCCAGGTTCTTCTGAAAAATCAAGCAGACTATTGAGTAGCATTTAAGATTGACCTTAGAAATGTCCCTTTGTCTGAATTTCTGAATGTGTGTATGTGCTTACCTCCAGGATAGCAGAAAAATACATGAGGACAGGTCAGTAGGATGACTATTATAGTGGGAAGTAACTCCAGAGGGGGAAAGGCAGTTCAGAGCTTCTTCAGGCAGTGGCATAGTGGCATGCTCAGATGGATTTGAGAGCAGTTCAATTTCCTCATTGACCTCCCCATGAAAGGAGAAGAGTCCATCCCTGCCTGAGGAATTAGGGGTTCCTTGAGCAACTCCTCAAGGCAGCTGGTGACAGATGTCATTCAGGACTCTGTTGGCTGCAGAAGGATTTGGGACTCTGGAGGAATCTGAGGCATTTCACAACTCCAAACTGTGACAAGAACTGCTGGCCTGCAGAGCAGGAACCCCTTTAGTGAACAGGGAAATGATGCCTTCTGGCCAAACAAGTTATCAGTTTTATACACATATCAGCCTAACCTCAGCCAATCTTGCATTTCGGGTAGTCTCTAGGTGAATGGTTGGAAATTCAGTGCTCATATATTCCATGTTTGCTGAGATAGCTTTAATCAACATTCCAGCTGGAGAAAACAGCTCTTGCGGGCCTTTTAAAGCTGGTCAGTAATCAGCTGGAGCAAGCCTGATTATGTCCCTGCAGCTCACCAGTGAATACTGATTGTGAGAGACACATAAAGCTGGGATTTAAAGGCCAGCAGAAATCTGGAATCTTGCACATGGTAGATTGAACAGTACTTATGAAAAATATCATGTTTAGTGCGTGATCAGTGAACCATGATCTCAGTATGGAGAACATAATAATATGTGGTTCTGTTTTATTTTCCCTGTCCTGCATTGCAACAAAGAACAAAATTTCCCCAGATACTTCCTCACACACTGAGAAAAAGTAAAATATATGATCAGTTTTTGCCCTGTTCAGCTGGAGCTTTATTACTGTGCTGGTTTGAGAGAAGCCATTGGAAGAAACTCAGCCTCCTCTTTCATGTCAATGGTGGCTTCTTTAGAGCAGCAGGATTCGATATGGGAGCAGAATATTCTGTACTGAATGTCAGGAGCAGTTGTTACCATTTGTTGGATGTGAACTTAATGGATGAACAGCAGTGAGTTTATTTGCCAGAAATATCAAATGCTAACGAACAGCTTGCTGTAGTCCTGGCCTTGGCTTCCATCATTAACCTGATTAGACCAGAATTATCTGCAATGTTCTTGGATGCTCTTTCACTGGTATTAGAAGGTCATTAAACAATGGGCATATATTTTGCCAACTCCACTGGGATTTCTTTCATTTCAAACAGGTAAAGAAGGATTTTATGTTTCATTTTGAAATGCAAATTTTTTATATGACTTGGCAGATTCTCAGCTTCAAGCAAAGAGAGCCTGAATTGCTTGGATTGCATTGCTAACATTTTTGTTGCTTTCAGTTTAATTGTAAAAGCTGTCGAAGGGTTGGTTGGATTGTTGGGTTTTTTTGTTAAAGTATGACCTTCACCCTTTAAATAACACTTGAACATCAGCTGCTTTGTTTTCCGAAACTATTGCTTGATTTTAAAGACAAAGTGATTTTGATCATAAGGGAAAATAATATGAATTCCATCAAATACATGCTGTTCTAGTGTTTGTTATTTGCATAAACAACTATTTCACAATAGTTTTTTAATTGACCATCATCAAGAAGCTCAAAACTCACAATAGAAATATGAGTAGATGAACTGGAAGAAACTAGAAAGTACTTGAAGACAGTTTATAACAGGTAACTGTTCAAGTTTTCATAGAGAAAAGAGTTTTTAATTCTAGGCAGGCACTTTCCCCCTCCTGGCTGTAACAGATTCTGTCTAGATGTTTTATATCTTTGCCCCAATGCAAATATTGAATAATTGTTTCTCACAAATGAAAATGGGTTATTGTTCAAATCTTAAATTTGGCACTTCTATGTCTATAGCTGGCCCTGTTGCATTATCAAATCTCAGCATTTTCGGGGGCGTTTTTGGCATTACCCTCCTTAATATTTCCAGGAATGAGAGATGAATTTTATCTCATCTTGGATTTTCTGACAAAGAGTTCTGTTAACTAAATATTCTCCAGCAGATTCCCTGTGTTCCTGGATGAGTGCAGTTGTGGGGTGCTGTGGTGCTGCTCAGTTTATCCTGTAAGAATCCAAACGTTGGCAAAAAATGTAGACTGAGAGGGGGCAGGTACAGGCCCAGATTTCTAGGATGCATTATAGCAAATCACTTTCGGTGGGCCCTGGTAGTTCTGTTCAGAGCATGTTGTGCTTAGAGAAGCAGGACTCTCTATCATTGGTAAAGCTGCCATATTCATGGATGAGGCAGCTCTTCCCAGAGCAAGGCTTAGGGAGAAGGGACAGAGACAGTTCTTCATTCAGGGAAAGTGATTTTTTTTGTGCAGTGAGACTAATGAGGATATGCATAGGAGACTCAGACTTAAATAAGCTTATTTTTTCCTTAAAAAAAAAAATCAGGATTTATCTGACTCTGGTTGTAATGAGGTAGTGTTGTGAGGTTATTTCCCCTCTCCATTATACACACAGCAGGACCCTATAGTTAGTGCTGAGAAGTATGGACAGATACACATACTTAAACAATTTTTTCCCCAGGAAATCCCTTTTTAAGGCATAAATATTCTTATTAATTATTTTGCTACCTTCACTTTTGGAAATTGAGCTATGAAGCCTAACCTGCAATCCCAAGCTGCCTCTGAGACAAGACCCCAGTAGTATCAAAACCTTCACTTCCTACTTGACAACATCTGATGTTTTTATATGGCTGTTAGTACAAAATACTGCAGCATGCTGCATATTAAAAATGGAAAGTAAATAAAGTAGATGTTGATGTAGAGTAATGTGATAGGTTTTGAAGAGACTATTATTAAAAAGCATAAGAAATTCTAAATGACCTGTATTATTTTCATATTTAATTCAGTAAAATAACTAATTATTCAGCAGTTGAGGATGCTGTTTATTTTCCACTCTACTGCACTGGCATGTCACAGAATCCAGTGCTCTACTCCAAACCAACAGGGCCACTTAGTCATCTAAATACATATGCAATGCAGACAACTTAGTGAGTTACATCTGGGAATTAATGGATCAAACATGTTTTGAGGCAAATTTGATAACCTCATTCATACTGGATATTTGCTTTACAGCACCAGCATTGATCCTGAATCCGCTGGGGCTGTAAATGAACTGAGAATTTCTCAGACTGTCATGTGAAGTGAAGTTCAGAGTGTGGCTGCTGCTCCAGCCCAGGACTCCCTCCTGGGGACTCAGTGCCAGGAGGAGGTAGCTGGCAGGTCCTGCAGAGGGAGAGGTGCTGCAGTGTTCCACAGCTCCTGAATCACCAGCACAGGCAGCAGAGAGACAGTGTGAGGTGAGGGCCAAAAAGCATAACCTAAATAATTCATGGGAATTGACATATTTGTTGGAAAAAGATAAAAATGTTGACAAATTGGATTTTGACTCGAGATTCGTTGTTTCCCACTGCTCTATGCCCAGCCCCCACACCCCACTAGAGATTTGATTTTTAAAGATAAAGAGTTTCTATGAATATTTAAATAAATTCTTTTGAATAAATGATGTATTAAATCAGATTTTAAAAATCCAACCCTCCCCATCCTCTTTAGGTTCTCGAGTATAGTAATCAACCTGAATGTAATACTATGAATTTCTATTAAGACACCTGAAAATAAATATATGGTTGCCTTTGAATAAAATAAAACACATCTGTCATTCATAAAAAATATAATCCAGTGCACAATGATACCAAGTAAACAAAATATTTCAAGCTCATTGTGTTGAGAATGACAAAAGAGACTCAGAGCTCTGTCTGCTGCTCCTCACATGTCTGTGGCACAGATCCTGTGTGCCTTTGCTGACAACACAGCTCAAAAATCTTCAGTACAGGGAATACTTGGAAGACTTCAAGGCTCAGATTTTAAGTTTCCTGAAATTTGGGGTGCAAAGATTGCATCTTCAGAATGAGGAGAGCAGGACTTTGTCTTCTCTGCCAGCACTGCTGACATCCTCTCCATCTGCTCTGTTTCTTGGTTTCTGTATGTGTAAAATGCAGTTATACTGTTTGGGAGGAGTAGAAAGCACAGCTCTCTTACATTTTTGACATTTATTTTTGGATCTTTAATTTAAATTTTAATAGCTGAAGTGTTTATTGACAACTTGGTTGACAGGGTTCCCGTGTTCTTGTAGAGTCTGAACCAACACTTAATAATAAGAGTTTTATTAACTCACTGAAGTGGAGATATGGTCCTCATATGGATAAGATCTGGATGTTACCTGGACAAATCTGGACTCTTCCAGCAAAATCACAGCTTTTAAAGAAGGGTATGTAAGGAGATGCAGCAGAGGGCTTTACCACTCACAGGTTTCTGGGGATCCTAGGAACTTGAACACAGGTAAACAGAAGCTACTAATTAGCATTGAATATTTACTCAAACTTTCTAAAGAAGAATGAAACTAATTTAACAGTTATTGGGACCCAAACCTAAAACTGTAGTTTCCTAAATTCTGATCACTAGTTTTCATCAACCTTAGAAATTCCCATTTAGTTGCTTAGAATTTTTGTGGTTTCTTAAAGTAAGTTCATTTTCATGTTGATTCATGAATATGGATTTGAGATGCAAGCCCCCAGTGTTTAAAGATTTAAAATATTGGCCTTCAGCTATAATTTACAGGATATTTTTGTTATGTGCTAGGAATTTTTTCTGGCCTAGGAGGCAGGTTTGCTAACTCAAATCTTGTAAACGTACTGTCTTTGAATATCTTATAGTTACTGATTGACTTATTGTTCAAGTAATAGAGTGAGCAGCGCTATGATGGCTTCAGGAAAAAAATTGTGGTCTTGTTCTTTAAATGCATCTTCCCCACACCACCATTTCTGTGTAGAGTTTTTTTACATTTGTTGTTGCAATGAAATAAAATTAACAGCAATGAAAGGGTCTTTGAATGCTCTTGCAGTGGTTTGTCTTGAAAACTTTCCTCATATAATTTGTGGATTTGTTCAGTGGATCTCTCCTTCTATAGCTAGATTAATTGAATGTAAAATATATTTGACTTAATTTTCAATTTCTTACCATTTGCACGGATAAGAAAAACTGAGGAAAATAGTCCCCAAAACTTCTGAGATTTCCTTTCATTTCTTATTTTTTATTTTTCAACCATCTCCAGTGTATAATTGAGGTTTTTCTGGCAGTGTATGAAATTAACATCTAGTGGTAATTACTTTGAGTGATCATAATAATTTTGAGATGTATAGAAGTTTGTTTCTGTGTCTGTTTAATTTGCTGCTCAAGAAATTATCTTAAGATGTATTGCTTCATAAAAAAACTTTACTGAATGAACCGAATTCCACTCTCTTTTATTCTCTCTTTTTTGATTACAACATATTTCCTTACTGTGTCCATGTCAGTTATATCAAAATCATATTTAAGTAACCAAGAAAACTCAGTGTTTTAAGTGTGAGCATAGGGATGAAACAGCTCCTTGGAGTTGAATGCTTATTGTCAGTTTGTAGAGAGGTTTCCATGATGTACAGTTTGCATTTGCTCAGATGATAATACCTGGCTACAGGTGACCTTTCAGCTTGTTCCCCCTTCCTATTAAACCTCTGTTGTTGCTTAAAATAAAGTGACTATTCGATAAAACTCAGCAAAAAGCCTTGTGGCTACTCACTTCTGAAAAAACAAACCGAACCTATCAGATAAAGCTGTCAGGGCTTGGGTTTATCTAACGCTGCACACTCTTTCATGAATTGATTCACTTTTCTGCCAGCCCCACATGTCCGTGAAATAGCTTGGCTGCGGCTACAAGTGCAATTATGATTCCGCCCGGGGTGATTTGTGCGGTCTCAGAGCCCGGCACACATCCATTTATACTCGGGGAGATGGGAGATAAGGCAGACACCAGCCTGAGCTCCAGGTGTGCCTGCTGGGGCAGCCCAGCCCTGCCGAGCCGGACCAGACACAGCCACAGGCCCAGCCCAGCCCCAGTCACAGTCCCAGCCCCAGTCACAGTCCCAGCCCCAGCCCCAGCCAGGCTCGGGGACAGTCCTGCTGGAAAAGGGAACAGCCCCAGCCAGGCTCGGGGACAGTCCTGCTGGAAAAGGGAACAGCCACAGCCAGGCTCGGGGACAGTCCTGGTGGAAAAGGGAAGAGCCCCAGCCAGGCTCAGGGACAGTCCTGGTGGAAAAGCGAGATGGAACAGTCACAGCCAGGCTTGGGGACAGTCCTGCTGGAAAAGGGAGATGGAACAGTCACAGCCAGGCTCAGGGACAGTCCTGCTGGAAAAGCCATGGCCTCGATGACCTGCTGCATCAAACCCTGTCCCAGAGTCCCTGTCCCTGTCCCTCCCAGACCACAGGAGGACGATTGATGCTCACTAGTGTCTGTCTGCAGGCTCTTACAAACACCCGTGGCATGTACCTGTTCTTCTGTGTCACAGATATAGGTAGTTACGGGGGTGTGTGTCAAGACAACTTTGTAATTACATTATTTGCAGTTTTATATAAACCAAAAGAAGACTTTATTTTCAGGAAATCTTTTTCTTTTCTCATTCTTTTTCTCTTTCCCTCTTTTTCTCTCTCCCTCTCCCTCTCCTTCTCCCTCTCCCTCTCCTTTTTTTTTTTTAATTCCATACTTTAACTCATTACTCTCTTGGAGTGGGGAAAAAAAGTTAATTTTTAGATGGACGCCACCTTGCTAATAACAGATCAGGGAGAGTCTTACTTAGAGCACATAACTGCTTGTATCTGTGCTGTGGATCTTGTATTTTCATTTCTTCCCATGTAGCCTGAGTAGACTCACTGAGGTACACTGGAATGTGCACATGCCTTTATCTGCTTAGCTTAGCAAAATCCAGCAAAGATTAAACATGGAATAATCTCAGAATGTAATGGCTAGATATAAAAATATAATTACTTTAGAATTATAAAAGCAGACATTAAATGCAGGTATAGGGGTAATATCTAAAACTATTTAATTTTATTTTTAAAAAGTAAAAATCTCCACATTAAAACATGTCAATATTTCAAACTGATAATATTCATTCAACCAATTTTAAAGAGAAAGCAAATAACAAAAAAAAATGAGATAAAGTACAAATATGCCACCTTATATAATCCTTATAGGGTCTTATTTTCTTACAAGTAGAATTAGTTTGCTAGCTGGCAATTGGAAATATGTTTTGCTAAAAATCTTGTTTGGGTGATTGGAATAGGTGTTTAAAGTACCCTCTCTTTTCTTAAAGCAAAAAAAAATAACCCTTTTGGGTAATTTTATGCCATTGCAGAACTTTCCAATAAAGCTGCTTGTATTGCATTATGTCAGTATATTGATCTGATAAAAATTTTATATTAAATGACTATTTCTTCAAATAGAAAATTCAAGAACAATGTGAGTAAGCTTAAATATTTCATTTTTTTCCGTATTTCATATGTTATTTTCTAGTTTATTTTCAATTACAATTTTTAAAAATGGCTTTTTATTTTTTTATCCTAAACTCAGGTTTCCTACTCCCTGCTCCCGTGGCCTGCAAGAAGAAAAAAGTAATGGCTTTTATAAAAACATTCTGTCTAACTGGAGTTTTAACTTAAATTATCACAAAAAGGCAAAATAGAGAGTTCTCAGAGTTTGAAAGAAAGAAAGAACCTGTCTCTGGTCTGCTTGGATAGACTGACATGTGCTCACAGCCGGTAGAAATACAGCTGGATGAGGCACTGAGACCACACCTCTTCAAAGGGGAGATCTGAAAGTTGTTATTGTTTCATTCTGCTGGAAAAAGATCCAACAGATAGTACTATTACTGACATTCCTAAAATGGGGACCTAAAGGTTTAATTAATTTGGTTAAAGAAAAGTAAACAAATATGGAAAAGTTCAGAGAGCAGCAGTTCTCAGTGATGTCATGGAAAATGTGTTGACTGGGCATTTTTTAAAAGTAAGTCACATGTTGGAAAGCAGCTCATGTAATGCTGGGAGCAAAGACAATAAACACACATGCACTGGAAAATAAAGACAATTGTTTAATAGGATGTGGAAACTGGAGAAAACTTCTCTCTCCTCAGCCAAACCCAGTGTTCACAGACATATTTCCAGCCACCAGCATCAGCAGTCAGATGAAAAAGTGCATCTGTATCATTTACACTTCTTTTTCTTTGCTGCTCCTGTGCTGAACAAAAGGACAACTTTCAGTCTCCAGGAAGTAACAGTATTGCTGAGCTGCACCATCTGTGAATACATAGATGGAGATTACTCATAGCCCTTAGAGATCTGAACCCAACAGCGAAGGATTATTGAAGGATGTGCCTAAAGTAATAAAGAAATATACATGTAAAAGTTCAGAGATGTAGCTACATACTTTTGCCAGAAATGTGCTAATGTACTGTGTTGAATTTTGGCCCAAAAGCCTTTTTTTCCCCCATATTAATTCTACTACCTTGTGATTAAGATTGCAAATTAAGATGTTTCATAGGCTTTTGATCATCACAAGGATATGTGAAGGTTCTTTGAAGCTCCTGTATTAGCCTACCATACTGCTCTGGGAAAGGATATGACTGAGTCAGGGATGGTTTAATGCTGGATTTGGCCTTCAGGCTCCCAGCTAATGGTTTTGAGTGTAACTAAATGTATACAATAAACCAAACAGGCTTGGGTTCAGTTTGGTTCTCTTTTGTTTTGTTTTTCCCAATTGGCACAGTGCAATGCTGTTTAAAGTGTGAAAAGAGTTCTGCTGAAAGAAACTGCAAAGTGGCAGAACAGTTTTCCCCAGAGAGAGAATGTGCAATATCAAGCATACAAACTGTAGGGTCCACTGAATAAGAAAGGGTACAAGTAAAACTCATTTTGAAGAAGCAGAGATCAATATTTCCTGCAGCAAATGCTGGCAAAAAAAAAGTAGCATCAAGAAGAAAGATGCTGTAACATTAAAAGAAACAAGATTTACTATATTACTTATGGCATAGAAAAGGACTGAGGTATTTTTTAAAAATGATTGGTGGAGTAAACTCAGGGCTTTGAAAGATATGGCTGTACCAGCATCTTAATATAACATACAGATGAATGTTAGTCTCACAATTTATCTTAGTTCAGTTGCTCCAGAGTACAAAACAGATATACTGGTAATTAAATTAAACTTGTTGTTTCTTTCTTTCTTTCAGTGTTGGTTAGCTAGAAACCATTTTTTATGACTTAGCAATAACAAGCATTGATTTGTGTGCCTTGTAATCTATTTGTTCTTGCATGCATCTCACCCACACCCACCCATGCTCTCGGCTTCAAGTAATCACAATGCCACAGTGCTGGGGGGGCAAACGCAATTAATTTTTAGCATGTAATCACTGTGAGAAGGTCATAATCCCTCACTTTTAGCCAGCTGTTGTCACAATTTCACACTGACAACTCTGGCACAATGAATGAAATGTATAAAAATTGCCCTCAACGAGAAATAGTCCCCATTAAGGCACTCGGTTATGGGATAGAGAGAGACTGATTTATGCCCTGTGCTGAGTATAAAGTTGTAGTCGATTCACTTTGAACAAAAATGTTAAATGAACTAATTAAAGAATAGGGCCTAACCAGATGGGTTTGTTGCTGCATCAGTAAATACAGGCCAGTAATAAATGATCTGCAGATTCAGTTTTTAAACTATCCATGGATAATTCTAATTAAATTGCCCTGCTAAAAGTACACCAAAATACCATAATAAACGCAAAGTATCTGATCCAGAAGAATTGCTGGAGTGTGTTGCAGCATATTAGTTTCATTATGTAAATGGGAGCCCCTGAGGGTTGTTCTGAGGGCTATAGCCTTCCCTGCCAGAGGCAGAAATATGTCAGGGTACCTGCTTTTCGTAGGTAAAGAGTTAACAAAATCATGGTGTGTATTCTTCTGAAAGTGTCAGACTAGGTTTTAGCAAAAAGAGGTTGAATTTTGGTTCCATATAAAGAGATGAGAGGGGAAAAAATATAATTTATAGAGAGTTGTGAATGACTTTTTCAAAGTGAAGTTAATTTTGAGCCAATTGTCTGAACAGATAACTGAAAACTCTGACACATGGACGTGCACATCAGCTGGCAATTCTGGTACAGGAGATTGAATCTTCAGTGGAAAAGTGAGGATTTGGGGCCACAGAGCTTTTCGGCTGCAGCCACACCCAGTGGAGCTCCTCCCACCACAGACCACATGAAGAAGCTCTGAGGCTTCTCTAGAAGCATTAAACACTTCTGACATGTTTATCTTAGGACAATTAAAACCTATTTAAAATACATAATCCTTTGGAGAAAGAATGGAGGAAATCACCACCCCTCACTTTTGATCTGCTGTTAATCACAATTTCCTACCAGCAATTCTGACACAAGAAATCAACTCCACAAAAATCATCCTACTTCACATATTAGAAGCAGGTGTTTGTTTCATTAAGTCCATTTCACCAGCTTTTCACTTGGCCGCATTTCAAGATTTGGCAAAAACAGAATTGTTTTCTCATTCTCTCTCCCCCATCTCACCCGGCCTTCTCTGTTTCTCTGTTTCTCTTTTCTCTCCCCACTGGTGTTCCCTTGTTTGTGCACCCACAGGTGCTGTCACACACTTGCTTTTTCCCCTCTCACAAGCTCCTGCTCTCTCTTTCCCTCCTACTTATTTTCACCTCTCCTCTCTCTCCCTTTTCCTCCTCCCTTCTCCTATCTTACCTTGTCTGAATCTCCCACTGTGAAATCGTATGGAAATGAGATGCAAATTATAAATTTGCAGTCGGTTCTAGAAGTACCAGAGCCCATAAAAATAACTGTGTAGGATTATGTATCAGTGCTCACACTATGAAATTAGGAAAATTTCACTGTAGTTGCAAAAACTTTATTCTTTATATTAAATATTCTTAATAGTCCTTAATACTGGAAGAAAAGTGGACTTTAGAGCTCAACTAAGCTGGTAACAATGAGGACTTGCAGATCAGAGGCTGTATTTGCAGGATAACATTCAGTACCATAATGCAACCTTACAATATTAGGTTCTTACCAAACCATTTATATTTTTCAGACATGAGCTTCTGCTTGCTGCCTTTGTGCCACTGCAAGGAAGTAGAGAGAAATATTTACCAGGGGTGTTTGCGGAATTTAATCAATAGATGGTCCAACCTTGGCTGCCTCTACAAAAGAGCCCACTGCTATAGGTGTCTTTTAATGCTGCTGTCCTACAATGTCTATCTCTTTGATGTGGCAATGTAATTAGCAGAGCACTAATTGCTAGAACTTAGTGGGAGCTTCATGGCCACATCTTACAAACAAGCCCCTTTTCCAAAATAAAAATGTTAATGATAAAAAATCCCAATCTCTTTGAACTGTCATTACAGAGAAACCTCTTCCTAATTTTCCCAGGCTTTTAAATTGCTTTTTTCCCCTCTGTTTCTCTCATACATCCTCAGACTTAAAGAACTCCTCTCTGTTCCTAATCTCTTTCCTGATTTCACCTACCTTACCTTCCTCTCTCTAGTTTCTCTTGTGTGTGTAGGAGGTCACTTAAAGGATCTTGTTCCTGTTTGTACATCCTGAATGTGGCCATATCAATATCCAGTGCAGGAAAAGAAAATTTTAAAAAAGCTGTTCTGTTTGGTTGATTTTGTTAAGCAGGATTTCCTCCTACATCGTGCTCCTGATTAGGCTCTAGATTTGGGAAGCATGTAGAGCACTTTTTTAGTTAACTTTATTTAGAGAAGCAGCTCAGTACACTTGAGCCTTATTCTTTTAAATACATAACCATCCTCCTGAGTTTAGACAAAGTCTCCACAAAGCCACTGGTATTTTAGAAAATTTACATGTTGTTAATAGAATAGAAATATTTTTATGATGCTGTGCTTAGAAGTGTTGAACTCCTGGACAAAACTTAGGGACTTGGTATAGCTCTGGCTCTCCTGAGTTTGCATAGATGCCAATGATTGTAGTGAATCATGGGGCAGGAAATACCTATGAATATTTTAGAGGGACAAAAGAGCATTGTCAGATTTAGCGTCTGTCACGTCACTTGAAAGAGATGCACATCCCAACTTGTGATTTTGAGAGGATCTTGGTAGGTTAAGTTGAAAATTTGGATATTTGTTAACATCCACATCAATTGCTTATCAATAGGGAAGAGAAGAGATAAACCCTTCTGGGGATCAGAAAATCTTGGGGGTGTTCTTTCCTCTTTCTCTTTCATTTTAGAGAGGCCCTTTATGTTAAAAATAAGCCCCATGGCATGTGAAAGGTGAAATGGTGGCTGCTCAGGAGGGTAAGAACTGACTAAGGACAGAACAGAAATTCAGTTTGGTGCAGCAAAGGTTTCTAATTTTAGAATCTGATTTTGCAAGTGCCTCAGCATGTATATAACTCTACTCACAACCAGAGAGGAAGGAAGCACAAACACATTTCTGCAAGACCTTTCGTGCAATTTCTGAATGGATTTTTTCCACAAGTCCTGAGATAAATTGATGGTAGTAATCAAACAGCTCATCTTTGTTTGGATTGGAGTCTTTTGGGGTTTTTTTGCCTTTTTGGTTTGGGGTCACAAAAAATCTTTCTGTAAAAAATTAGATGGCATTTTTCCATATAGTATATTAAACATAATTTCATGAGAACGCTTATCTGGTTTAGGGTTTTTTAAAAATGTATTTAAATCACACTTATTCTTTCTTCTCTTTCCACTTGTTTGTAGCCTTAATTTTTCTCTTAATTCACAATTGCTGTCATCTCTCAAGGCATGCTGTGACTGGATATTATCTTCCAGAGACCTATATGGCTTTCCCTGGGCTTTTTCTTAGTGACTCATTTCTGTAAGGCTTTCTCTCTTACTGTGCTGAATACACTATGATGAGGCTCTATTATCTGTGACATGTTATAACCCTGCTTATATGTGTATTTTTTAGCAAAATCTTTAAAAACAAAGAAAAATAGTTTTCTAGAAGTGGGAGGGAAATAGATTACCTGGGGAAAAAAAGGGGCATCTGTTTTCAACACATATATTTTTTTGTACACATAAGGCTTGTGCCAAAACTACTTATAAAATCAGGAAAAATGGAATTTCTTTCTAGAAAGCCTTAAAAATGAGTATCAAGAACAGCCACCTCTCAGCTGTTCCCAGGTGATGAGTGAATCAGGCTGGTTGCTGAAGCAATTCACTCAAACATGGACTTGTTTTATGTCATGGTGATTTTAGAATTGATCTTATTCCACTTTGGCTGAAAACCAGAAAGCAAGAGATCTGACCAAAGTTTTTATTTTAACACAAATTAAGCCTAATAATACTTTGTTTTAGAAAGACTTTCTCTTAACAAAAATCCTAAAATTTTCGAAGTATTGAAATCTACCTATGTGTCTTTTATCGAGGAGTATTGGAGAAAAATATGGCCTTCAAAATCTTAGGGTTTTTTGTTCCTATTAACCTAACTGAATTCAAATTAATCTCACAAATAGTTTATGGCATTACTGTGGGAAAATAAACTAAAAGTATTTTTTTATTTCTGTCTATAGGTTTTATTCTCTGCCTCATAAAATCACAGGACTTGGTGAACGAATGGCAGTGATGTGTAGTCAATCAAACGTGTGTGCATGTACATATATTCGCCTTCAAATACAATGTAATCCCTTTAGTTTGGGGTTTTTTACCAGATAAAATTAACTGAAATAAATAATTCTCAAAGAAAAATACGTAACTGTAGTCAGTTTTTATTTATTAGGTACTGTTGGATGGGCATCACAAGGCCCTATTGGATTTATTTCTGATTTTTAGCTGAAAATTATTTGTATGTGCTGTATTTATGGAAAAGTGCTTCTGTCATTTTCCTTACAAGTTTTTTTAAGACTTAGAGGAAAATAGCATGCAGCTTAGGAAGCTTCACTGACCAGCTTACTGCTACCAGTATTTAATCAGAAATTGGGAACATTTACATGACTACAGTCTCTTTGCTGCATTTTAAATAGGTTCTTTCATTTGTTTGTGAGTTTCCCTGATTAGTTATGAATCATTGTTTTGTTTTTATTTGCATAAGGCTCACTACTAAACAAAACTCTTTAATTCTGGGCTGGGAAGCTGCCCGAAAAGAACAAGGGATGAAGTATTCTGTTCCAAATATCAATTCAAAATGTCTCTTCAAGTTAATGTGATTTTATTTTTTTCTCTCAAATCTAGTTAAATTGGTGGGAAAGTGTCTTGTTTACGTTGAGGAATATCATTCTAAATTTGTCTGCCCAAGCATAGCTTATGGAGGATGGTCAAGTATCTCATCCAGGAGCATCTGAGCAGGGAGTCCCATGCACTTCCCCCTCTGGGAGCAGCAGGATCTGCCTCCTGGGCTGAAAGAGGTGCCCAGACCAGCAAGGTGAGTCTGTGCTGCTGTAGACACACTCCCTTGGATGGACACCGTGGCTGTTTCTGTGCACTGGATGGGGTTGGATTGCGTGGCTCATTTCACTTCTTATCAAACTCTTGTCAGAAATGGTATAAGAGAAAAAAGAAGGGTTTTTTGTTTCTTTTCTTTGTTTAGTTTATACTTTAATCTCTCTCTCTACATAAATATATAATATTAGTGTATTTTTTTTTTTAAATACCACTAGTGTTCAAAATCATGTTTATGTTTTAAAATTAGGATGACAGCTATTGCCCCTTAGGATTTTTTAATGGCAGACTCCTGTTGTAGCTGCTCTATGTATTTCCCATGCGAGATATAAGGAGACATTTGGACATTGGAAGTTATGAAACCTTTTGTACTTATGTTCTGATATCAAGAAAAATTGAGATCTTTTGCCATTTTGGGAGAATTCAGGTAGTGTGGAAAAATAAAAATAAGAAAGTTGGTGGTACTGGAAGACAAATTTTGTTGTGGAAGACTGACAAAATGCGCAACATTAAGGGGCAGAGATCTGACTGTCCTATGGTTTCTATGAAGGCTGTTTCCTGGGGGTGGAGGACAAATTATTTACTCAGAATGATGCAGGAAGTGTCACAACCATGACAGCTGGGTTCAGGACTGTTCAGAGAGTACTCATGAGTGGCAGCAGGAATTTGTAGCTTGCCCTTGTGTGGTTTTGTAGGAAAAATCTAATAAGTTACTCAGTAATTTGCTAATAAATGTGAGAAGGGGTCCAAAGTAGTGGGTAGAATGTTTGTATATGAGCTCTGCCTTTTGCAGGTATGGCTGTAGATGGGCAGAGTTTGTCTGATTCCTTTCAGATCTGCCCTTGAGGCTTTGCCACTGCAGCACAAGCAGGTGCAGAGAAGGGAAATGAGCAGCGTGAGCTCATCCCTACACACGCAGTTAGGTTTGGAAAATTTGTCTGAATTGGTGGGTTGGGCTGGATAGCACCGATTTAGAGTAGCTGGAGAAGCTCACAGTTCTGGGAAGGAATCAAAAACTTTAGATCGGTGATGAAAACTTAGACAGGGAAGACCATGTAAAAGCCCACATGTTTGAAAACGATGAATAATGTTATCATTATGCACAAGGTTTTCTTATTTTACTTCTTAGAATCAAACAAACTGCTCAGTGCCCTTTAGGCATAAATGTATTTTTAATAAGTCCTTATCTTGCAATCTGCTTTGAAGTAAAAACTAAACAATAAAATAGAACATAAGTAGGAAAAAATAAATATTTTAATGAAACCCATGACTTAAACTGAGCCAATTCTGTACATCATATGCAGGAATTTGGTTTATGTAGTAAGCAAATTAATATGGCAGTGAGATTTCCAACTGGAGAGCACATTAATTTATTTTTATTGAAATATTTCATAGTTTGTGTTTCTAATACATTATGAGATGTGAAAGGAGTCTGCTATCCAGAACACAAAGCTCCCTCACACTCACACATTGCTTAACCCAGTTGTGCTTATAAACCTTTACAGGCTATGTTTTCCCAGCCCAAATCTTAGCACAGCCTCAGAAGCTCAACCTGCTGAAATTTATGGGAAAACAACAATAGCTTGAAGGAGAAAAATGTGGTAGTAGAGGGAAAAGGAAATGTTCCTGTTCTCCCCGCTGAGAAGACAAATGATGAGAGACTTTTTTCTTATTATTTTTCTTTTTTTTCCTCAAACCTCATAGTATTTCCCTTGCTTTCTATAAGAAAAATTAGCCTTAAGAAAAAGAAATTCAATGATCATAAAGCATGAAGAGAAAGAAGAATTGATCTTGGATACAAGATGGGATTGAGTTATAATATAACAAGTTACAGGTCTTTTCCTACTGAAAAGCAGAACCAATTGATTTATTATCGTGACTCTCAGCTTGCATTTTTTTAGTAAGGAACTGTAGATGCAAGGTAGCACGTCTCCTTTGATTTGCCACACTATGTCTTAATTACCAAAGCTAGAAGTTCATGGCAGCATTTTCCAACTTCAAAGGTTTCAGCAGCTTAAACAGCATGAATGGATCAGATTTGTAAGAACACAGTGACAATGATATGGTGTCTTCATATTTTAGAATCGTCAGTTCATTTTTTATTTATTGTACATCAAAGTGAAAGTAAGCACACAGAGAAGATAATGGGTTTAGTCAGCATTCTCTTCTCTTGCTATCAGAGTAATTGAAAACATTCTCTTGTTTCAAAAACTAGGAATCAGAACTGCAGTTAGTAGGGAGGGTATTATTCTTATGGAAGAGGTAATTGTTCTTAAATTCTATTCTAGATGTCTTTGGTCTTTCCCTACTTTTTGAGATTCACATCATTACAACTCAAAGAAACTCTGCAAATATGCTGGGAAAAGGCTGGTGAGAGAGGAAGAAAACGTGGCCTGTGAGATCAAGGGCATAGCATGGGTGATTTTTCTTCTGTGGAGTCCAGCTCAGCAGATCATTTAGGGAGTTCTTTTAGTTTAAGGACGGAAGTAGACATTCGTGAAAACGTGGTGTGGTCAGAAACATGAGCAAGCCTCTCTCAGTGGAATTGCTGACTGGATGTCACATTGATTACTCGGTGCAGTGGTGAAATGCAGCACAATGATGGCACAGCAATGGCACAAGGTCTGTGCCAAACTGGAGCCTCTCAGCTGCTGGGGAGTACTAGAGCCCTGAGGAATCTTTGATCGGGCTGGGGATGACTAGAGGATGATTGCCCCAGTTCAATATGGATGTTGGTTTTAAAATTGCAATATCCGTGATGTTACGGCAATTTATTTTGGATTTCATTAGAGAATTGAGATGTAGCCCAAATTCTTATGTAAATTGCCTTAAATAATTATTTACAAATTAAAATACACACAGCATGATTTATAGGTTTCCATTTCTTCAATCTATTAAGGATTATTTTCTGTATTGCTTTTTGAGTTATTGCTTTTTATGAGCATTACTATTTATAAAAGGTCTGCTGGAGACTTAAGACCGTGTTGGTTTCTCCTGCAGTGAAAGATATCTGAAAGATCATTACATTTCTTGCTGGTTTATGAAACCCAGCCTATAATCAGTGCATCAGGTGAAATATCTATTTTCCTTACTCAGTGATTATCAGAGGGGATGGGTTCAAATTTCTTTATCTCTGTACCATAATGAAGAACAAAAAATGTTATTGCTCTTCCTAGTCATCTGGCTGTGAAAATAAATTAAAATAATCAATGTCAGCAGAGAAAACAAGAGGAAAATATTATGATGTAGCATATGAAAATGAGAGAGACGATATCTAGCATTGACATAATAATAAAATCATAATATCTTTATAAAATGATGGAGGTTTTGTTGTCCAGAGTCTTTTCAAATCTTTCATGCTTGAAAAACTTTGAGAGCCAGAAGAAATAGCTAATAAATCAACATGTTAAGCCCTAATTTGTTAGTACTATCTGCCAATACTGCCACTGTCAGAACATTATCTTGTATATGGTAAATCTTCCACAGATGTACATCTTGGTCAGCTAAGTTTTTTCAATGTCCTTTTTCTCAAATGAAACAGGTCAAATTGTAACAGTATTTTTGATCCTTATTGAGGAGTTTTCTTTCTTAATTTTTTTTTTTAAATTTAGGAATTGTTTTATTGAGCAATTTGACACACCTACTGGTGTATAATATTAAAACACTTGCACGGTGCCTTACACTTGATCAAGACATGCTTAATTGGGACTCTGTTTAATCTTAGAGGGCTGATTTCAAATTGATGGCAATGGCTGTTGTCTAACTGGTAGTTCTGTAAATAGAAGACATCTGTCAGATTTGCATCCAAACTTTGCATCTCTGTGCCACAGATCACACAGCTGAAAAAAAAACAAAAAGACTGATTTATTTCAAGTAACACAGGAGAATAAGAAGGACATACCATCTCCTTTGACGCTTCCTTTCCTCAGTCTTGTCTTGACCAGCCCAATTTTCCTTCCTTTTCTCATTTTCTGAGGGATCCCTCTTCCTTAGACTCGAGGTACAGCCTGGGCTCTTGAGATTTACAGAGGGAGTTTTGTACAAGGATCTCAATGAGATCTTATGCAAAGGAAACAGAAGGAAGACTTTGGGCCTTCCATCTTTCCAGCTGACTAATAATTCCTCTCATTTTCCCAATTAAGCTTCTTGCAGCCTCCTTCCACTACATTATCTGTTTTGTTTTCTTTTTCTCAGAATTCAGAGTAAATTCTTTGTATGTTTTCCATGCCCTGAAGCTGGTTGTAGAAGTTACCCTTTCTTAATTTATATCTGAGTTTTTACAAATGAACAATCTGTTCATTACAATTCCTCACCCTGCCCCTTGTCCATGTAAGGATGGATATTCTTCTTCTGCCCAAATACTGGCCCAGGAGCTGATCCTCAGTGCCTGCTTGCTGAGGTGTCCTGCTTTGCCTGTTCTCTGCCTCTTTCTGGCCTTTCTTTTGCTTAGGAAAGGAGAAGGCCCAAATAATCTGCCTTCTTTTGTGCAGGTGTCAGTGCTGTGGATAGGGAGCTGTAGACAATCATATCGCTGGTTAGCAGAATATTTATTATAATGAAGAAAAGTAAAAACCTTGTAAAAAATTGTGTCCCTGTTTCACATCCTATGGTAAGTTTTGCAGGCCTAGATACCTTGATAAAGAGATTGCAGCCTTTGCCCTTTTCTTTTTAATATGCAGGTTGACACTGAGTCTGTTTCTCAGGTATGCTGTCATGGTTGTATTTTGCCCAATGTGATAAATCCTGGCCTAAATGTTAGGGTTTATGTTTTGCAAAATATACTTTGTAATGGGTATGAGATTTATGACACTGTAAATAGAGGGCATGGCTGCCTTTCTCATCAAAGGAAATAAAGAAAACAGTAAAATTTCTTATTTTTTGTGCTGTTTGGTCAAGGTTTGACTTAAAAAATAAGCAGTGAGAGGCAAGTTCAGCCACTGCATATAATGGTGATATGAATTCACTTTCCTCCAGCTTTTGATAACCTGTTTTAATAGGGCTCTGACCTCTGCTTTCACAGTGTCAAGCACAGTAGAAATAACAAACCATGAAAAAGTGAAGTTTGATGGCAGGATCTATTGGGGTTAAATTCTTCCAGCAACCTTTGAAAACTTGATTCTTTAGCAGTAGGAAGAAACAGGATGTCTGTGGCAGTCAGTACATTGATACCTACAAAGTCATAAAAACTTAAAATAGAAGAATAGGTAACACTTTTTCTCTCAATTTTTTTCGAGGAAAATGGGGGGACTGTGTGTGTGATCATTTGCACTGACTATTTTAGAATGTCTTTTGAAAAGAATTTGATGCAAATTTTAATATTAGTGAGAAACAGGTTAATCTCTTACTGATAATCCTACTCAACATTGGTTCAAATTTTACAAGCAGTGTGATGTTAATCAAGTGGAAACAGATTGGAATAAGAAAATGCATAACTTCACTTTGCAGTGAGTGCTGTTCTGTCCTACTTAGTCCCCAATGGCTGCAAAACTCCTAGATAGAAGCTCCTCTGTTCTAGACATTGTGTACCCAAATCACGCTTGAGAAATTCAGGATCAAGGATTTTTTTGCTAAATTCATTTTAGGTGATCTAAACTACAAATCATTAATATAACACTGTTTCTCAAAATTATAGGAGTGATTGAGACTTAATTAAGTATACAAAGTTCTTACCTCACCAGACAAAATGTATTGTATTGAACAATAGTGGTGCTAGTGAAACTTCATGTTCTTCCTGTAAAAAAAGTTGATTTTTGAATATTGTTACCCGTCTGGGTATTTGTATCATAGAAGAATATATAGTTGGAAAAGGTTTTGAGGCAAAAGTAGAAAAAATTGTTTTGATAAGTATACTTAAAAAAAAAAAGTTTTAAAGTTGTCTGACTTCTTAATGACTGTGTATCTTAACTTTTGTAACTTCTGTTACGAAGGATTCAGACTGCAGCCTAACCAAAGTGTATCACCCAGCACAGAGGTCCTTCAGCTGCACACACATACTGAGAAAATGGATATAATTTTGTTCAACAGCCTCTGACATGAACAAAGAAATTGTTTTATCATTCTGTGAGAGAGGTGGGAAGAACACGGGAAGGAAAATTTAGGTTGTACTAAGGGTGTTTAAGCACGAGACACAGCCAAGAGCATCCCTTTAGCTGTCCTGAGCTTATCTGTGCTGCACTTTAGGATTAGAGCTTTTCATGATGAGCAAGGATAAAATACCATTTGGAAATTTATTTATGTGGAGTAGAAAATCTGCACACACAGACTTGACAAGAAGCTGTGGAGGATTGTCAAAGAGGAGAGAAATTTGGGAGATATGGTAAAGAATGCACAGGAAGGCATTTGGTGAATGTGCATATGGACTCTGTTCCAGATATGCAGCAAGACAAATGTGTGTGTGTAGAAAGGAGACTGAGGGAAGACCACAGGGCAACCACTGGAGAGCAGGGCAAGAGGATAAAGTGTGCAGGAAAGGGATTCAAGAAGCATTGTGACTGAAACCATGTATGTATTCTCAGTGCTCCCCAAAGCAAGTATTGCACAATAAAGTGCAATGGAGTTCAAACTAAATGTACTCCATTGTTAGAACAATGCTGTAAACCACCTGAAATATTACAACTGTTACCTGTAGCATCATTAATATCCCGAGATTATTTCATAAATCAGGCCCTAAAACGTAATAGAGTGGAGAGGGTCGGTGCTTTCTGTAAAGATGAGATTGAATTGTAAGAGAATTAATGATACCATCATTACAGCCTTTAATCTATTTCATAGAAAACTGCTCCTCCTTTTATGAACACTTTGTCCTTTAGATAATTCTCTAATATTTCTGAGTAAGCAATTTTTTTGACGTTTTCTTCCAAGTGTTCAAAATAAAGGTATTTTGTTTGGTCTTTTCACCAGGAAAGGAATAAAATCTGTAACAATTTGTTTAGTTTTCTCTGTGGAAGCAAGTAAACACATGAGGTTTCACTAAGGCCAGGTTTAGCTGTGTGCACTGAGCTTTTGATTGAGTAAACCACAGTCACCAGTGTAGCTTGTACCCCTGCTACTAATGTTTAATTGTGGGTGGAAAAAAAGATCTGTGTGCCTGACATTTAGGAGAAACAAAGACTGAATAACAAACTGCAGCAAGAAACAACCAAAAGAAATTCTTTATTTCTCAAATAAGACATTGACTTCCTTGCCGAGTGTCTTAACAGAACAGTTTAATAGTTGTTATTGGCATAGCTTGAACTTTGCTTCAGGGAAGAATTTCTATTTTTCTTTTTTGATCATTAGATCTCTGATTTTACTTTCATGAACTGTACTTTGGGCCTGCCTTCTCTCACAGAGTTTTTTGTGATAATTCCTACAGTCTAAAGATGATGCTCAGTGTAACAAAGCTAATGACAACCTGACCTTCAATCTAAACTGTACCCAGTTTATAACAAGCTCTCTTTTCCTGTGCTTCATTACTGCGACAAAACCTCTTTATTTTTCATACCTCAGAATAATAAGGCAGGGTGGAAAAAAAATTTTCCATCACCAGGCACGCATGAATGAAAGGTGGACTTAAACATGCAGAATTGATTTATTTGCATTCTTCTATTGCCTTCGATGCTGCATCATTGACAGAAGTTAATATCATATCTTTGATTTGGCATCTGGAATGGCAGGCCCTGAGAATCAAGAATGCTTATTAGACCAGACAAATAATGTAGTCCAGTGGAGTCCCAGCATCTCTTGATTCATTTGGAAATGCTGCAGACTTGTAGCAAAAAGCTTCTTGGAATCTGTGGCTTGGCTGTGTGGCAGGCTTTGAGTGGAGAAGAACATTTTAGAATTGGTTAGCTCTCCTGAAAAAGCAATTGTTATCTGCTTTTCTTAGTGCTTCTGAGGATCACCCTAACCCCAACATAATAGTTCTCTTTTCCACTCGATGTTCTACTCTTGGCATTTTCCTTAGTCTCCTGCAGGCTCCTCACACAGTGAGAGTCATTGGTGTCAGCAGAGGGATGGCATAACCACAGGATTCCTGGTTGTTTTAAGAACAGTGCAAAACTCTCCTGTTAATCTTGTATCTCATATAATTCATTACAAAACAATTTTCCTCACTCAGATATCTCCCAGTCTGATTCAGCCTCCACCTTCAAGCAGTCCCACTAGCACTGCTCTGAGTTTACACAGTGAGAAGCAGGAAAGTGCTGCTCTCTGTGGCACTGGTATGAGTTTGTTCACTGAATTCTGACTCTATAAAAGGGGCTTCTTATCCTACTGACAATATGGTATGCCAACATTTCTGCTGTTGGCTGGTCTTGGTGATGGACCTTGCCTTAACCACAGATTGGGTTTTATACTCTCAGAGCAGGGAGTCCTTAGTGAAGTAAACATCGTTCTGTACCTTGAGATGATGATAAATCATATCTCTGTTTTAATAGCATTTGGAGGAGACACTTTAAAAAGGTGTCCAAAGTGACACTGGAAAATTAAGGCCCTGTCAGAACTGGAACCCAGTAGCTCAGTTGTTGTCCTTTAAGTCCTTCAATGGAGCTTTAGCAGAATTAGTCCAAATGAGGGCCAGATTAGCTCCTGACCCTCTGAAACCCAGCTGAGGGCTTTGAGGTTGTCTTTCTATCTTCCAGTACATTGCAACAACAGAAAAAAGAACACCTAAAAACTCTGACCTAAGTGAATTTCATTGCTCTTTTCTTTCTGAATTACTCCATGGATGAATTCAGTCTGTTTTACTTTTCCATAAGGCAAACCTTTTCATAGACGCAGCAGTCAGAAATGCTTTAGAATCTGTGAATAAAAGAATGTCTGTATCTTTTTGTGTCTGGTTTTACATTAGATTGGTGCAGTTTAAATGTGAAGCAGGAAGCAGCAAAATCTAGTGAGGGGGTACAATAACTGGCAGCAAGTATCCCAGCTCAGGTGGAATAATGACCAGGCAACCAAAGATGCTCTCCTGCCTCTCAAAGACTTTGGTATCCAAATCCATGTTAAAACCACCAGCCTATCTGTGAATTGAGACTAAGAGTCTACACTTCCAGAAAAGGAGCCCATAAATTAACTTCTACTGTTGATGACTTTTCCTTCAGGAGACCTTCACTGGCCTTCATGTTTCAGGACTTTTGGACAGACACACTTTTAATTTTTATTTGCCATCCAGCCCCACTAGCTATGAGGGGTTAATTATTTTAATATTGTAATGTTTCAGAAAGCTTTACAAAAGCAGCTGAGTACAAATCGCATTTGGGCCAGTTACCAAAAGGGAGAAGGACCCAGCAACGTGGTTTGTCTTTAGTACATGTGACTGTCAGAGGTGACCTCTGAGAAAGCCCTTTACTTTCTCCATTATATGCATTTTGTAAAATTTGCCACTTAATTAGTGTTGAATCAGAGAAATCACCATTTTAGCATCCTTGCTCTTTCAGAGTTGGATATACAAAGAATGAGAAAAGAGAAATGTGTACAAAGCTTTTGAGCACAAATACCTTTTTGACTTTTGGTACTCTGCCCTTCTTCACCTTAGTCCCATTTCTTTTGGGAATTAACTTAAGAAGGGAAGTAGAGCTATTTGTTTTGACTAGTAAAGTAAAAAATTATAGCTGATTATTGATTTGTTTTTTCTGAATTAAAGGTGTACTGAAATTACAAATTGTCACCAAAGAGGGAAATATTACTGTCCTGTAAAAATTAAATGGGCCTGTCGCAGAAAGGAACTCAAATGTAAACTTTTTTTTCTGAAAAGTTTATTGTATACGAAGTACAGTCACACTGTTCCCTATTTCAGCCAAATTCCTAATTGTAGTTCCTAATTATTTGGGGTCATTATGTATCTTCCATCTTCCAAAGGTCGAAGATACTAATTCTCTTCATGAATAATTTATTTAACAATTGATTGAGTAATGACTGAAATAGCTGAATACATTTTTCACTGGAAAATATTAAATAATATAGTGCTATAGCCATGAAACGAAAATAAATGCAAGAAAAATTGTTCAAAAAAGAAGTAATTACAGCAAGTAACTCAGCTGTAAGACTGGATATTTTATTTGTCTCCATGATCTTCATCCTTGGAATATACTTTAACTTCTCCAACTGTAGTGCTATATACCTATTTCTGTAGGTAAATGTTAAGAAATTAGGTTTTATCTTTATTTGCACATTGTTCTTAGGTCAATGAACAGTTTGGAGAAATTTGTCTGTGTTTTATATTCTCACTTTTTCGTTGAAAGTTTATTTATATCAGGTGTCCTAACGCTGCTCACTCTGTTACCTTCTTGTCCTGGATACCACAGACACATCTGATGAAAGGCAGCTCTTGTCCAGATGATCTCAATTTAAAAAAGCAACATAAGTAATGTAGAGTAGAAGTGCAGGGAACTGTAATTACCTACCTGAGTGATAGATATTATGGTAGAAACTAGGAATCTTGTTTTCTTGTTTACTGCTTTACTCCAAAGGGCTGGGCAGTGCTGGCTGCCTGAGCATTTAAAAACAAATTACAGTTAACACAGCTTGACCAGATGATCACTTAAAATGTCAGTTTTTTAAAAAAATAAGTAATATCAATCTTCCAATGAGAATTATTCAAAGATATCTGTGTTTCTGTAAAATTCCTATTGATGCACTGAACTTTTTAAACAAAGTCTTTAATTTCCAATAAACGTTGGTATCATTAATTAAGTGTTAATTCCTTAACACTTTGTTTACAAAAGGAGTGAAGAAAACCAATGGATATCTTTGCTTCATCTTGATTTTCAGTCATAAAATATCAAGGGACTCAAAGAGTAAACAAAACTCTAAAATAAAATTAGGAGTTTGATATTTTTGAAAATCTCTTGGTTTCTGGGGCTGCTCAGAGAGCTGGAAAAAAAAGTAGAAGCATTTGACAGTGATTTGATATTTGAATCATTTGTTTAGCACTGCAAAATATAGTCATGCTCCTCTGCACTTGCTTCATTTCTCTCGTAGGAAGTAGCAGAGCCTGGAACAATGAGACTCTGCCAAACATATTATGACACTACAGATTGTTGCTCTCTTTCTGAACCAAAAGGGAAATCTTTTTCAGGGACAGACTGTGCCCGGTGCAGGCTGTTACTGAGCACAGGCAAAAGGGTGGGGGCAGAACCATTGCAGCCTCCTGGAGATGCTCAAATTCCTGTAAACACCATTATTTTATGCCCTCCTCCCTCCCTTTATCATGTCCATAATACTTTCAAATATTTGCTAATGTTATTTTATTTATATACCTGGTTGAATCTTGTTGAAATTATCCTCACATTCCATAATCCTGTAGTATGCTAGTTTACACTATAAATACCCTGCAGCTGGGGCATATATTTTTCCCCTGTCTTTCAAAACTCCTCTAGGTAGTGTCAGACAAATTAAGTTCACAGTTTGAGTTTCTTTTCTAGTTGTAAAAGAGGAATGAATTTATTTTCCCTATATTAGAAAGAAAGATAATAGACCTCAATAAGATAAAAAGCTTTCCACAGAGAGCTTCCTATATTGGAAGACACCTGGGCATAGATACTGGAAGAAAGGATTGGCTAGGAGCAATTCTAGAACCCACTTAGTGTTGTCTTTGATGCAAAAGTCAAATGGGGACTGGCTTTTCATCCTGTCCTTACTTATTATTTATCAACCAGAAGGTCTGGTACATGATGAGTATCTCATCTTATAACTATGTAATATAACAATTATTTTGAAGGCACATCTAAATCAAGTAAGAATTATATCTAGAAATGATGATTTAGATAATTCTTCATCAGCAGAGTACTATGTACATAGTTAGATATCATTATAGAAGGTGCTGAATATTATCCAAGCATTTAATGGCAGAGTATAAGGAATTCTATATTTATAGTGTACTCTCCAAAGTATTACCTTACTACAGATATTAACCAGCCATGCTACACTGAACTCCTAATAATGAAGAGACTCCATTCTGAAACTTGGGTTTAAACCTATTCTTGTTTTTCTCTGTGTTTAATAAGTCAGTTTTTAATATGGAATCATTGAATTCACACAACAGAATAATAGCATAATAGTTAATCCTTA
Organism: Vireo altiloquus; assembly: GCA_013396875.1. Lineage (NCBI taxonomy): Eukaryota > Metazoa > Chordata > Aves > Passeriformes > Vireonidae > Vireo > Vireo altiloquus. The sequence goes on along the minus strand of VZRF01005916.1, from coordinate 496,689 downwards.
AATTCATTATTTGGAGAGCAAACCCTGTCCGCCAATCTATGTATCCCTGTTTCTCTGATCCATCTCGTGACAAACACCACTGTGAGAAAGGCTGGCACTCAGAAGATTCATTTAGGAGGCTGTTTCATGTGACAAAATGCTGGAGGCTGAAGGCCACTTCTTCTTTCAATTGTATAACATATTTTTTAGGTCTGATTTATTCTCTCCAGTCTGAACTATATTTGTTTCATTAGTCACTGTTCTAGTACATAGGCTATAGAGCTTGGGCTAATGCTTTACAAAGTGTATATCATTCTCAGGTTAAATATCAATAAATAACAGCCCATTTCTCTGCTAAAAAAACCCCTCATTCTGCCAAGTTTACAGCCATGGTAAATTCAATTTTATTTGGTAACCTAATAGCTACTTCTTATGAAGGGTTGTTTCACCCATAAACATCTGCTTTTAATCTGCCTCTGCACTATGATTATTTAAAAGATACCATCATTTTTTTACTTACTGTATCTATTAGGGCTGTTCAGATTTTATCAAATTTGTTAATATTGTGAAGATTTTTCTTTTGCTACTGAGAAAAATTTTCGTTTGGAGTACTAATATAGAAACACTTGATGAAATAACTTAAATCTCTGTTTTTATTTCCTCATTCTTGCAACTTGTTTTAGTTTACCTGTAAAATAATCAGTGGTATCAAGTAATAGAGTGAACTTCAGGATACGTCTGTTTGCTATTCTTTAAATTCCATGACTCACTAAACTGAAGGTTACATTAAAGCCAAAAGATCAGTTTTTACTAAGAGTTGGCTCACATTGCATATCCAAATGATACCCTTTAATGGGTGTCTCTTCCCCTAAATCTCCAATAAAATGCTGCCTTTGAAAGCCAGTATTTTTATTGGGAACATTCTGTGATACAAAACTCAGTGTGATGCCTTCCACTGAGTGGGCTTTGCAGGCTGTAGCTGCTGTTGCAGGGAATATTCCAATGCTTATTATTATGCAAAAATTCGTGTCATTCTCAAGGCAGTGTGTTCACGGAATTAATGATGTCATTGTTGTTGGTTTTCTGTAATTTGGAGACAACAGCCCCATTTGTAAGAGTGATGTAGAATATACATGTGAATAGGTGGTAGGGTTAGAGACGACCTTTCTGATCTGTGAGTTCCTGAATATGGATTAAGGAGGTCAGGCATTAATGCCTTTCAGCTAACAAGTGAGCGATTTTATGCAATTCATTTGAGTCCCAGAGCACCAAGTCCTGCATATATTAGTTTCAATATGCAAAATGTATTATTGTCCATCATTTCCAGTAACTGCTGGGAAAAGAATTCTGCATACTGCTGCTGTTGGTTATGCTGAGAGATTTAGTCAGTGACTTAATGTGAGTCAACTTTCAGAAACATATGAGCCCACAGAAACACACTTCTGGGGTGATTCTGCTCTCTAGTTATAACTTCTTAGATCACTGTGATGAGTGTCTTCTACAATGCTGATTTTCCTCCAGAAATTTCCTGTGGAGATTTCTAATTTGCCTCTAATTCTATTAGAGGTGTTTTTATAGCAGATATATCTTTCTTTTAATGAGTTGTGATGTATTTCTTTGTCCACCTCTATAGAGACTTTCTGAAATAAGTTTTAAAAGCAGAAGTCCTAAGGTATCCAATAAAACACAAAGAGCATGGATTAAATAATTTTCCTTATCTTGATAGCAGAGATAGAGTGCTAATTTAAGGATTTTATCCAAAAGGTAGTATGATGGTTCCAACACCATCTCCTTTTGGACCAGGTCCAATTTCAATCTAATTTTCTGAGAATGCCCAGTGAGGCTGCGAATATGATCAAAACCTCTCTCTATTTCCTTTTCCCTTCAGTGTATGGGATTCAGCCTGCTGTGTCAGCCCTGCAGCCAGTGATTTACCTATTGAGCTTGCTCTAGAGACGTTAAGGCAATTGATTTTTCATCTTTCGACTACACACTCAGAGTTTTAGGACTCTGGTGTAGTTTTAAAGTTGTTGGAGTTTTTATAAGAAACAAAACTCAGCACTTCAATTATTTTTCATGTCCTTCATCTGTAGGATTCAATCATCCCACAGCTTAGTCCCTGCACAAAGGGGTCAGGTGAATTCTATCCACTGAAGAGCAAAGACACCTGGATTAGTTCCCTGTTGCTAAGGCTTAAGGAACTGAATTGTGCTGAATAGAGTTCATTCAGCTCTAAGTTTCTGTATTTTATAACCTAGTTTATTAATGACTACATATTGCATTATTGCATAACTCAAAATGTTTGTGACTCTCTAGACAAAATTGAAATACAGGAAATTTGGTTTAAACATGTAACAAACTGTTTTACTGGAAAGAAGATTGAGCACTTGAGAGATTATGGAGTTTATATCCTTGGAGATGTTCTAAACCCAAGAGGAACCTGATCTAGGTGACCTTACTTGAGCAGGGGTTTTGAATCAGATGACCTCCAGAGGTCCCTTCCATCCTCAACTATTCCATGATTCAATTAAATGTTTTCAGCTTCCAAAAGACAGGCTAGCATCCTGATTCCTTCAGTGAAATACACCTCAAATGTGAATCAGATCCCTCAAGTAAGGCAGCCTTTGTTCTCCAAGTGGTTGTGTTCTTATTATCTTTGTGTAATTTCAGCCATGGCAGAAGTGCACTTTTCCAGTTTGAGCATATCTGGGATGGAGGAATGCTTTTTTCAAGGCAAATGTGCAATCAGTTTTTTAGACAAGTTGAATTCAAGATATATAAAAAAGCTAGAAATACACAAACTCCTTAATTTATTTTATGGCATAATATTGGTAAATACCACTGAAAAGATTGTGCATGTCCAACGACATTTGTAATGGAATTAAAAACTCCAGAAAGCAGATTGTGCAGGGAGAGATGTGTGGGAAATGTCTGTCTCTGGTTTAACACAGTGCTGCCAGTCAGAGATGAGTAAGGAATGTCTTATCAATACAGCAAGGCTAACAAAAAAGAGGTAGCGAACTGTCACTAGAAAAAAAAAAATATACAGAGAAGTGTATGACCAAAGATCAAGCAACAAAGAGGAGAGAAACTGAAAGATCAGCATGACCTGAGGCTGATGAATTCCTGGTTTCAAACACAAAGCAAATCTGAGCCTAAGCTCTGCTTGCTGTAAAGGACCCAGGCCCACTTTCTACACGAGGTTCTCTAATATACAGCAAAAAGTGACCTTTAAACTACCTTGACAGATAGCAGCTGACTAGAAAATTACAGTCATTAACAGGATATTGAGAGAGCAGACTATTGTAAAAAATGATACTTAAAGGCAGATGTTAATATTATTAATATAATAATGATAATATTATTAATATAATAATGATAATATATTAACAATTTGCAACCCCAAAAGACAGCTACAATAAAACCCTGCATTTCTAGTGTTCTGAAAAAATTGTTATTGAGATTCAGCATGCAAAGAAATAAAAGGTGCATATATTTTTCCAGCATCTCTAGAGCCAGGCTTTAGATGAACGAAATGTAGAGAATATTCTCATTATTTAAATACAAATTTGTTGGAAAATTCAGTTACTTGAAACAGTTGAAAATTAAAGTTCTAAATGAAATTGGTTTACTCTTGTTCAGTCCAGGTATTTGTTAGTTAAAAAACCTACTGGGATTAAACCAGGGAAAAAAGAAGGTAGAAACAATGCCTTTAGAATTTCTCTCTTTCTAAATGAGTGTTGACCCAAATAAAGAGAAGAGAAAAGTAATTTAAGCCTTTCTTTCTGAATTTCCATAGCAATACAAGCAACTTTTTTTTTATGAGCTGAGCTGAGGCTAAGTTGTGGAGATTTTTGCATGGTGCATATACTCAGGGGAATTGTATCATGTTTACATGAGTCTGTTTATTGTCCAGAACAGAAATTGTGTAGAATTGGTTAGCATTTCTTTTTAATATCAGGTGATGTCACTTGATGGAGCAGCTGAAAATACACACCTGGGCAAAGCTGAAACATGTAATGCCAAAATCTTGTTGGTCGCTGCAAGCTCATGCCAGAATTACCAACAGTGGCTTTTCAAATGGAACATTTTTGGTGCCCAGTGAATTTCTCAGGAATAATCCATGGTCAGCAACAATCATAACATGAGACAGCATCACGCTGGTTTTGCTTGGATGCCACCAGACCTGGATGGATTCACATTGTTGTGACACATTTCTGCCAAGAAGATAATAAAAATTTGGATGAAATTCAGAGAAAACACTATGAAGGGGGGAATAAGTGTAGCACATGAGAAGAAAACCTGATTGAAATTACTAATTGAAAATGATAAATATGCTCTAAAAGGAAAGCACAAAAGTTTTCTCTAGAAGGTAGAGTATAGAATAATATTTCCTTCCCAAAAAGCCTAATTTTTAGGGAAGCCTTAAATTCTAAATTTAGTTTAGACAAATGTGTATCATTTTAAAAGAAAATCTGCATATGCAGAGAATGATATTTAATAAACTAGTTTTTTTTCTTTTATTAGATGACTTTATTTAATTTTATTAGATATTACTTTTTTTCATAATTTGCTGAAAATATATATCAAAGTCATAAATCCTCCTCAAATGTAGAACTTTTTAAACACAGCATTATGATTCATTGATACAAAAGACTTTGCTTAAATAATAAAATTGATTTTATTATAAAGTTTATTTTCATTCAAATCAAAGCCATATTTTTTCCTTCTTTTTCATTTGAGACATCCCAATGTCTGCAAATTTCCTTGAGTAGAAGCCTCTTGTCCAGATGTTTCTGGACTGATTCCATTCTCTCTTCTTCTTTCCTTTTTTTAATCACTAATTGCTCTATCTTTTGAGGTGGATGGTTAAAGGTTTAGTGTTTGGGGAATGTGACTGTGAGGCCATGTTAAATTAAGGCCAGCAAGGGCACAAGAGGGACCATAACTCATGAGTGTTTCTGATCACTGACCCTGAACTTGCCTTGCAGTCTGTCACATAATTATGACAGACTGAAAAGAATTACAATGAAATATGTTTTTGGGGAGTGGCAGGCTTCCCCTCCTGTCTTAACAGAGACCCCTGGAAGCACAGTGTGCTGTCTTTGGAGCCTCTCTTTCTTCAGATACTGAATTTGAAACATTTGAAATTTGGGCTTCTACCCCATTCTCCGTCTCACTCTTTTTTAAGAATTCCTGAATTTCCTTTCCTCTCTATAACTGGATCAAGCAAACTGTAACTTACTGATTAGCTCATTACTTTGTCCATGTCTTTTATCAAGCACATGATGGCTTGATACTTGCCAAATTCTCATTTGCTTGTTTGGTGGACTTGAGGTTTCTTTTGCTGCCACATCTTAAAAGGTTTTCTCCAAAAGACGAGGTGGCACCTCTGGTGCAGAGCCGTGGCAGGTTCCCTCTGTCTCTGCTGCCACAGAAGCTTTGTTTATAGTGATGTGTTTACATAAAAGTACACTATGTCACACCCCTCATAATGTCTGCAAACTACTGGATCGTTGCACCAATACTGACCAAGGGGAAGACAATAGAGGGAAATTCTAAATGCAGTAATCTCTTCCTAGAAAGTAGAGAAAACTCAATGAAGGGATATAAAGGTCAAAAGAGAGAATCTCTTGGTTTCACACTAATTTACACTCCCTACTACTTCATGGATTGTGCTGGTAGAGCTTCTTGGGTTGAAATAATTTACTGTCAATTCCTGGTTTTACTACCACTGGTCAGTCTTTTTAAATGAAAGTTAAATTTTGCCAGCTTTATTTCAGGAAACTTCCTGCTTTTCACTCAAAAATGGGCTTACAGACCTACATGAGCAAAGACTGAAAAATATTGTCCCACCTTTTTACCCACTGAGACATATTGGGAGGCAATAACTGTCAGATATTCCTCCAGCCTTTTTTTTAAATTTGGGGAAAAAAATCCTGATGTTCTCGTGAGCAACAATCAGGCAGGTGAATGAAAGTGGGTTGAAGAAACCAGCTCTTTTGCTAAGGAGTGAAGTTTCAGTTGTCTTTTCTATTTCTAATATTATTTTTAACACTACTTTATCATACATCTTAAACATTTGAATGCAAATTCATTATGAACCCTACATATAATTTTCACATGAAAAAAATCCAGAAGGATTCTTTTCAGTTTTTAATTTTCCTCCTTCTTTTCATTTCTCTCTCAAAATATTTTAAACTAGAGGCTTACTGAAATGGAACTGGTATCAGTTTCTCTTTTAATAATATTTTAATATAATTTTTAATACTTATGTTTGAAATAATGATTATTTTTTGTCAAATAAACTGCTTTCTGCCCTGCAAGCAAAGTTTTCATCAATTGTGTATGCTTTTGGTTTATTTGCTGTCATATTTAAAAAGAATGAGTTATGAGAGGATGACATATTCATAGAGAATAAATGTAGTTCAAAGAATTAGAGTTTATGTAACCTAAGCATAAGCTATTCCACAAAGTCCTTTTTCTCATCCCATTTGAGGTCAATTCCTAGGAGTCCTTAGGGAGTTTGAGATGTCCTTGGAAGCCAGTGGTTTCCCAGGAACTGGCTCTTGTGTGTGTCAGCAATCCTCAGCCTGCAGCTCTGTCAATTTTCTCTCCATGTTTGCAAGTGGAAGTGAGAACCTGTAACTGAACAGAAGGGCAGGTAGAAGGTTCCAGCTGGTTTTGGTTACCTGTGTAGTTCTGTTTGGTGAAGGTTTTTTTATGCTTTTCATCATTTTTTTGGGCTTGATCTAAGTGTGGTTGAGGGTCAGTACAAAAAAATGTCTGGGTGACTTAGAGCATGGCTTGCATTTTAAAGCCAAAGGGACTTGTGCCCCTAAATCAGTTACAGGTGTCTGGGAATCCCACTGAAGCTACCAAGGGTCCTCTAACTTCACCATGGATTAAATGTGCCCCGAGTTCCAAAAATAAATTTCATAGTGAGAATTAATTCTACAATCTTGTTTTGTCTGCAGCTGGGTTGGGCAGAGTGGTAGAATGGCACTGAGAGGTGTGAGGGTACTTGTTTTATAGGTTTATGTTATTTCTATTCCCACAGCAGCATTTCACATTAATTGACTTTTTATTTTGAAAGGTTATGGCTATTTGAATGGTAGCACAAAAAGCATAATTAATTAATTAATTAATTCTGAAGTTCTCCAAAGGGATGTTTAGGTTTTGATTTACATGTCATGGAGGCAGAGATACTCCATAAACCAAGTTTACAATAATATTTATCATGAGGGTTTTTTGGTCTCACGAAATTTTGGGGGAAATTATAAGACTAAAGCCAGCATGAAATTTGGAGGAAAAAAAAAGCTTCTTTTGCCCTCCTGTTCATTTTTTCTAATAATGCCTTTTCAGTTGCTACACCAACTTTACCAGCTCCAGTATTAATCTGAATTAGGTGTGTGGACAGAATCTAAGATTGGAGGAAGAGGAAAAAAAAAAAAAAGAAAAAAGAAAAAATCAAGGCTGAGGCTATTCAGTGCTGTGGTGAAACTGCACAGACTGAGTAACAGAGAATCTACCCAATCCCCCCATTTGATTTCTATGTATAGAAAAGTCAAAGGGCAAATTTTCTACTGGAATGTGTTGAATCAATTAACATTTATGATGGAAAGCAGGCACAGAGGCCACTTGGTTACCTTCCAGACATTTTCAGTGCGCAGACTGCCCAGGCCAGCTTGCCATGCACTGAGTGCTTCAATCCCTGAGTGGGAGACTCCAAAGGCTCTTCTCCCTGAATACTTCAGCTTCCAGCCTTGTGCCTGTGCCTTATTCCAGCCTGATAATTTGTATTTTTATTGGTCACTTGGAATACACTAAAGAATGGGTACAGCTTGTGTTGCAAACCTCTATGTAAGTACCTTAAGTTCTGCATTATGAAATTCCTATAGAGGTACCTGTGCTGGAGGCAGGAGGCTTCATGTTACATACTGTGTGTAAATATACAATCTGTAGGTATATGCAGACACTAAGGTAAATTTTTAATTTTATATGTTTAATGTTATGTTTATGGAGTGTTTTGTATACACTTAAAATCTATATTTAATAGATAAATTTACATGAAAATAGAAATTCCAATTACCAGGTAGGTCACCTAATTGACAGTTTTATGATACTATGAAACCAAGTTGAATGCCAGTTGTTAACTAACAGTGACTGATAAGAATGCAATACATAAAACAATACAATTATACAAATTACACAATAATAGAAATACATAAAATACAATTTATTGATCAGATCATGAACTTCAAAAACATTGAGCAGATAATGAATAAAACAAAAATATTAAGAGAATGAAAATATAATTTTCTACCAGATTTATAAAAGTGAAAAAGCAAATAATGTAATTAAAGCATTAACATTCAATTAGTAAAGTGAAGAGGAAAAAAATTAACCATTCTAAAATGACACAGTTAAACTGATTGTACCTTAAAAAGTGACATTTCCATTCTGAAAAGCCTGGTGATAGACCAGCACACGTGGATACAGTGCTATCAATGCACAACTTCTCTACAATAATGCTTTGCAAAAAGGTTACACTTAGATTTATTTGCATGGGTTTTAATATCTGTTCTGCCTTCTGTACATATCCTATCAATAAATGAAATCTAATTATATATGTGCAAAACACACAGGGTTTCTCAACATAGTGAAAATTTGTAGTGTTGTTATGCACACAGTTGTTGGGATTTAAAGAAATAGGCAGTTCCACACAAATTACTCAGACACAAAAGGTTATTAAAATAAAATAAAGTATAACTTGTTGCAAGGACTTAAAGCTGGATTCCACATCCTTACCAGAGTGGGAAGATATTAAAGCACTGAAGATTTATGACATGGCTCTCAGTGCTGTGCAGTTGTAGATTTATTGCAGACCTACAAGTTTGAATGCTTGCTGGTGCACAAATATCTTCCATTTGGATTTTAGTCATAAATGGAGGAGTTTAAAAAGCAAGAGTCTGTAAAAAAAGGCAGAGAATGATACAGCCAGAGCCTTAAACAATGTCTAGGGAACCTTGGAATTTCAGACCTGTCTGATTTCATGGGCCATGTTAAACCTTAGAAGATGCACAAATTGGAAATTTAGCAGCACCTATTGCAGCAGTGAAAGTGCATTTTTGTCTCAGATTCACAGCTCTCAAAGCAAGGTTTTCCCAGGTTATTGGCTGCTGCTCACTGTGCAGGCAAGGCACTATGGCACTTTAGCTCATCTGACCTCTCCATACTTCAACTCATTAAAACGAATAAAATACTTTATTTCTGAATGCATTTTTGTGCCAAAGATCAGGGATCTTGACTGGGGTTTGTAGGCTCCCTGCAGAAGTATGACATAGTAGCTGTAATGGTGCATTTGATTATTGTTAGAAATTAAATTTGCAAGATGATCTTGCTTAAAAAGGACAGAAAAAGATTGGTTTGAATTAGGTTAAATAAATCTACTCTTAAACTCATAACTGCTCGAAGCTGTCTGTATCCCTGAGTGCTTGAACACAATGCTCAAGTGATTTAGGGAATTATTGGACATTCTGTACTAAAGTTATTCCTTCCTTTCGGCTAACTCTTCCCTTCACCATCTGACACAAAGCCACTGGATTATCACTTCCATGACACAAACAGAGTTGGGGGAGTCTTCTTTCACTCCTTTCCTAAATAGTTTTATTTTCCTGTGTAGTGCTGTTTACTCTGTTTTTACAATTTGATAGTGTTAGCCTCACAAGGAAATAAATCTTTAACTAAATGAGTCATGGAAAGAAATAATTAAAACACAATAGTTACAGTCTGATTGATAAAACTCTGGTTAAATTCAAGTACATAAGAAAATGCATCTGCACAAAGGCTGTGTCCAAAAAATAAACCATCTTAAAAATCCTTCACTTGATAAAATCTCTGGGGGTACTTCCAATTAATTGAGTCTTAGACCTTTCCTAATTTTTATGTACCCACTGAGCAAGAAGTAGTGAAACTAAAAATGCCATACTGGGCCGAGGCTTGGAAGACTTAAGGGAAATTCTTTTCTATGCAGAGACATTTTAGGAATTTCTGAGCATTTTCTATGAGTTCCTATGAGTTTCTATGAGTCTAGAACTTTTCTAGGTATTTGCAAATTCCAATAATTATTCTCTGTTTTCTAGAAATTCTATCTAGTATTTTCTAGGTATTTTGCAATCCTCTTCAGGAATTTGTCATTCCAGAACATTTCTTGGAATTGTGCCTTGCTTTCTCTTTGAATTTCCATGTACTTTTGAGGGGTTTTTTTTCTGTCCACAACGTATCTGGAAATTTCCCATAGCTTTCTAGCAGTTCCAAATTCTAGAACACTTCTTAAAACCATTAAATAATTTTTAGGAGGGTCACTGTGCTTTCAAAAATGTCAGTAAGCTAGAAATTTTACAAGATATTCAATGAACATTTTAAGAATTTCAGTGCACTTTTGAGGAATTTCTCATTTTGTCTGAGGATTTTAAAGTTGTTTCTTATGAATTTTTCTGTTCAGAACCATTCTAAGTTACTTAGTACTTTCTAAGATTTGTGTGTATTTGTGTTCTCTAAGAATCAAATCTAGAAATTTTGAAAAAATCAAGAAACCTTGACCTAGAAATTTTCTAGGAAAATTCAAATGATTTATAGGCATTTGCCCATCATGTTCCCTTAAAGGAATTCTTCTTTTTTGAATCTTTCTAGAATTTTGCATTCTGGAACCATTCTAGGAACTAAAAAATGATCTGCAGCGATACATTTACAAAATAATCGCTAATTGGCTAAAAAGAACTAAGGAAAAAATTTAACCCCACAGTGAATTACAGTAGCAATTTAAATCATGGAATTTTCACCTGGTCTAGTTATGAAATCTACCTGCCAAATCCACATTGTTGGGAGCCAAGCTTTGGTGTCAGACTGATTAAATTAACACTGCAGCACAACAAGGCCATGGAATGCCAGATTTTTCAACAGATCCTTAGGATTTATAGTTGACTCAATTTTAATGATCAGACTCAGGATCGTGAATAAATTTCATGTCTGACAAGGGAACAATGGCTGCAGGAGACACCTAGAGCCATATAATTCTCCTTCTGACTGTAAATTAATTAAATAGGTTGTACATAAATAAAATAACATTAATTTATTTCCTGGATATTTTTTATCTTGTTCATAGCCTATATGTTGTGCCAGGGGAGATTTAGGTTGGACATCAGGAGGAATTTATTCATGGAAATGGTTGTTAAACATTGAAATAGACTGCCTGGGGAGCTGGTGGAATCACCATCCCTGGAGGAGCTCAAGAAATGACTGGATGCACTCAGGGCCATGGTCTGGGTGACAGGGTTGTGATCAGTCAGAGATTGGGCTCGATGATCTTTGGGGTCTTTTCCAACCTAAATGATTCTGTGGTTCTGAGAATTACCACTGTGTGATATATTTTAGGACATATTTAGGAAGAAGTGATTTTACCCACTTTCTTCATTCTTTTTCTCATGCCCAGAGAGTGTTTCTGAATTTATAGACACAAGCATAAACTTTGTCAAGTGATAGTCTACCTGCTGAAGCCAAACACCATTCCTTTCAAAACCTAGCAGAACTAATTCCTTACTGCAAAGCCTACTTCACACTTCCAGAGCATTCTTTACCTGCAGAATCTGCAAGTGCTTTATAAATTACAGCTTTGCAAATCCAAAGCACTGAACAACTCTGGGTTATGACCCACACTTCCTCCCTCAGCGAGTGTGGTTTCAAGGGGCTCTGCAAACACCAGCAGCCATGCAAATGAATGTGCTCATGTAGGATCCTGTGCCAGTTCTGATCAAGGTAGCAGAGATTCAGCATTTTCAAGGACTGAGTGTGTTCAATATTACTTGTGGAGAGAGTTAGAAACATTCTCTTGTACCTCTAGGCACAAATACCCAGGCATTAAGTATGAGTGCTTCTGAAAAATCACCCAAAAAGCAAAACACAACTGAGGGGTAAACATCCTAGATCTCAGACCTGTTGCCCTTTGAATAAATGTGCTGATTTCCCCAGTTATTTAAATAAGTGTCATGCAGGGGCCACAGAAGAAAGCAATAAGTTTTCCTCACAGACATCTTACTACAAGGAACTTCGGCTGTGGAGTGAGCCTTGGATCTGTCAGGTGTGCAGATGGAATTTGGGGCAAGAGTTGAGAGACGATCCTACCTGTCTGTAAGGCCTCTTGGATTGGTTCAATCCTGACCCAGTTGTGAAGTGTCTGCCAGAAAATATTCTCTAACAGCACAAATCAGCACTATTTTTTGTGTGGAGCACACTGCTTTGTCTCCATTTGCACAGCCCAGGTCTTTCAGTGTTAACAGTTTTGTCCCAGTCAACCAGAAAGAATCACCATCATGTATTCCTTAAAATATCTTTCTAGAAATCAAATAAAATATTGTTATTGCTTGAAACTAAAAAGGCTTTTAAGTAGCAGTGCTTTAAAATACAATAGTTCAGACTCGTCTGAGATTTCATGGGTTCTGTAATAATGCAGCTGTTTTCCTCAGGGTGTTCTCACAAATTCGTAAAAAAGTCTATTTGTTATGAGTATTCTGAAACCCCAAGGAAGGCAGCTGTGTTTTTGACAAACTGGGCCACATTTTCAACACCTCTAGCAAAAGAGACATTTATAGAGGAATTTTATGCCTTAAATATCCATGAGCAACATATTTTTTAACACTAACAATGCACACTGCTCTTAGCAGAAGATTACACAGCAAAGCAGCCAAACTGAACATTGAGTTGAGCCACAATATGAAATTAAAGCCCTGACCTCCAGCAGAAGACTTACCCTAAACTTAAAATGTACCACCCAGAGTGAACTTAAAGACCACTAGGGAAATCACTGAATGATATAAGCATGTTAGATGTGAACTTTTCAGGTTTTTAAATCCTTTTCTTTTTTTTTCTTTGTTTTTAACCTTTTCCTGAAGCTATAAATGTGTAAAGGAGTGACGTTGTTAGGGGATCTTGGTGAATGTGCTTACCACAGTATTAATGAAATATGAAGTCTGGACAAGATAGGAAATTTGTTTCCTGCGTATCCCATTCCTGCAGGGATTTCTTTCCTTTTTTTTTTCTGTCAGTCCAAAAATTATTATAGACCCAAATTTAATTATTGCTGCTTTCAGATTTGTACAAGTTTCACAGAGGTTTTAGTCTGTACATATTTTTATATTGTATAAGTTTTTCTGCATCTGTTCAACCAGATTAGATTCTGACTGGTTTTCATTCCTTCATTCCTACATAAAACCTATATTTTATGTACTAAACTCATATTTCTTTAGTATTTTTCAACAGTATGTATTTTATTACTAATGTTTACCCATTTTATTTTTTTAAGTTTAATTTTTTAAGTTCTCAGATTAAGTTTCCCACTTAGACAGTCCATCTGAAGTGTCTTTAATTCACTGACTTTCCTCTAGTCTACTCTTCTTCCCCATATTTTCATACTAGTGTGGAAGTTACTCAGATGATTGTATTGTCATTTCTTCTTGGAACATCTGCACATCTAGATGTCACTACATTTTCCAGGTGAGTTGTGGCTAATCCGTTTCCTTTTAATGTCATCCTTTTAATGCCTCATTCTTTGATCCCAGTCTCCCAAGATATGCTTTCTCCTTGTCCCTTTCTTTGATCTTTATCTCTTTATCTCTTTCTTTTGTTGTACTCAACTTTCTGAGCTCCATGTGAGTTACATCTCCTTTTCACTTTCCTTCATCTTGCACTTGCCACTCCATTGCAAGGCTTCATCCATCAACTCCATGCTTCAACTCCCTTTTTTTGACCTTTCAGGGGATCCTTATCTGCTGGGTCTTTTGATCCCAGTCTATAGGCTATTTAATTTCATTTCATAGGTCATTCTTCTTTCTAAGTCTTATTCTTTGTCTTAGTTTCCCATGAAAATTAACTGATTATTCCCTTATATCTAGCTCTTCTCATTTCACTTTTTAGTTGCTCTTAGCCTCAGTCATCTCAGTGTCAGCACAAGCCCAAGTTCTAGTCTCACTTTCCTGATTGAAATAAGTGAACCACACTGATTTTTCTCATTAGATGATAAGTAAATCTACTTCCTTTACATTTGTTCCAAAGTCATGTTCATTCCCTAAGCAATTGATTTACCCATTTTTATTTCATGTTATGAACAATGTTTCCATAAATCTTAATGCTCAGGGAACTAAAATTCTGTTTCCATTGCTGTTTATTAAGCTTACCAGTTCCTGAATTTAGAATGCAGGTATGAAAACTGAAAAATAAGACTTTTTGTAATTTAATGAAAGAATATGAGCATGACTGAGAGTAGTTCTGAGAGTGAGACTCTTAGTAGCCATGTATCAGTGAGCAAAATGCTCTAAGAAGGCACAAGGAGTCTTCTGCTTCCAGTTCCAAGCATAGGTCATTACATTGTGAAGTACATGTAATTACGTGTAAATTGCCATTTTGAGAGGTGAATGCTAAGGAGTATTGGCACTACTCTATCTTCATCCTTCCATTTGGTAAAGATTAGAAGATATTCTGGATGAGTTATCAGAATAATCCTCCTCTGAGACGTTAAAAAGTCTGAAACAGGCACATATTTTGGAATGCCACTCTTCTATTTTTATTGACAGATGCATGGAAGTCAATGGCAAGACTGAGAGAGACATCTTAACTGGCTTAAATTAGTGCATCCCTGCTTAAGTTAATAAATTTACAGCAACATAAATATCTTAAATCTAGTTCCCTAAATATAGTCCCACTTTTGAATCAATTCTACTAAAGAAGAATTAAAATGCTTTCTATTAATTGGCCTCCATTGATTCAGCAGAAATTAAATTTAAAGAATGAGAAAAGAATGTATTTCTTAAATATACATTTTTAAATACTATCAAATGCTCTCAAATGGAGACCACTGTATAAAAAGATATGAAACTGAAATGGACATCTTAATTACAGGTTTAGAGCATAAGTTTCCCCAATTTATCTGCTCTTAAAAAGGAGAGGAGTAGGAATATTAAAACTTGAGGGTCAGATGCAGTAAATTAGTGAGCTCTATGAATGGCTTAATGCAAAGCATGATATTAGTGCAGAAATTCCCATTAACTTCAGTAAGATTTGAATCAGAATTGAAAGGCGTTAAAGGTTACACAGCAGAAAATATTTGCATGTAAAATCAAAGTATTCTCAAGCATTTACTCCTGTGGGTTTTGCCAGTGGAAAATCTTCGAACTCAGTTTCTCTAATTCACTAAATGTTGTATGGAGTTCTCGGGTCCAATTAATCTCATTTTGGTATTTTAGTAATTATCTAGGCCAGGAATCTCTTCATGAGGTAGAGATAGCACAAAATGGTAAAATAATAAGTAAAAAGTAAGACTGGAAAAAAAGCAAGTAAGCATTTATGGAAAGCTACACCATTTTTTAGTTTTGGAGTTCTTTGTTTTCTGTCTCGCCCCTCCTCCACCCCCCCACTCCTTGTAAGAAATGGGAAAGAGACATAATCTGGAGAAAGAAATAAAAGTGACTTTCTGACAGAAACACTCAAACTTTCATTCTTATTTATAGATTAAGATTATTCACATTAAGAAGGATGTATATCCCTCTCAGGGGAGTTTGTGGGGGACTCTATAGAAGAGCAAATCCAGACATTTCCAAGATATCACTTGACAGTGCTCAGTGGCTTCCTTACTTCTCTAAAGAATTTACCCTCTCAGGATTTCTTCTGGAAGTAGAAAAAAAGGGAGGTGGAGGGAAGCATTATTAGTAATTACATATAATGTAATTATATTATTTGTTATTTTATTATTTATTTAATAATCAGAGTACTTCAGAGACTCCTCTAAACTGTGTCAATTGTCATATTTACACTGTCCAAGGAGCTCTTCCATAGACCTTATCAATAATTTACAATATCCTTTCATTTAAAACTATTTTGTTTTTAGTAGGAAACACTTAAACAACACTTCAGTGGGTACTGAAAAGCGAGCACAATATTTGCTTGTCAGAGAGCACATTCCACTCAAAATGCATGTAATGCCATGCTCTGATGCTTGCAGTTGTACAGACATGTGCTTTATTACATCATTCAGTAGATTTTACAACACTGAAAATTGATGCAAGAAAACTGGAAGATGACCTGTAGTGGATTTCTCTTATAAATGAAATATCAGGCAATTAAATAGGGAGGATGGGGGGAGAGGGGAGAATAAATTAGTGTTCTTATTATCTCTTGGATATTGTGTCTATCTTGTGAATTAAGTAGTGCAAGAGACAGTGGTCACACAGGAGGTAGTCAGAAAACCCAAGAATATTTACGACTGTGTCTGTACAGGAAGGAAGAATTAAGTTTCCTAACATTTACTGGCTCATTTCATACCCTTAGCAAGGATTTTCTGGCATGGTAAAGCGTCAGGGGCTGTGCAGAGCTCCTGACCTTGCTGTTTGCAATCACATTACCGTGCCAGGCATCGCAGGTATTTCCTTCCTTATCTCTGTGTGGAGAGCTTGAGCTCTGGAGGCAAAGGCACCAAAGTGCAAAGCCCTTTGATTCATGACCCCTGCAGCTTCACACTGACTAGGAAATCACTCAGGACCGCTGGCGAGGCTGGGGATTCTGCCGGTGGAAATCAGAGGGCTGCAGGCTGTGTCTGCCCTCAGGTGTCACAAGGAGAGCTGGCAGGGCTCTGTCCCCCAGCTGAGCCCTCCCTGTGGGGCTGTGAGCGCTCAGGGCACTGCCCCAGGCTCTGCCCAGCACAGGCTTCTGCAGAGCCCTGACCTGCAGCTGGGGAGAGATCCGAAATTCCATCACTCTGAGGGAGTGGCCATGAACCAAAGCAGGCTGCAAAGGGCACTGGAACTGCCAGCAGTTCTGGATGGGATGTGAGGCCATGGATCAGGCTGAAGTGATATGACTGATGTTGGCCATACTGGCCCTGTGGCTGTGCAACAAGCCCTTGAAATCACTGTCCCTGGACATGTTTATAAAAAGACTGGACATGGCACTCAGTGCTGTAGAGGAAAAATCGACGAAGGATGTTTGGATTTCAGGAGGCTCTTCAAAAATGCTGTTTTATTGCATGTGCAAAGTTACAGCAGTCCAGGGTGTGGGTATTCAGAGCCAGACCTCAAAACTTCCCAGCTGCAGTTTAAAGGTATACCCACAGCCCCCTTCTCTTCAAGTTACAAGACATTATATTCTTTACTGAATACCCTAATGCATGACAACCAATTAGCATCATACACAATACCTTTACATTTGCCTATAGCCTATCACCACTACTATCATTACCATATTATAGTCATTATTATCCAATCACAAGAGTAACTATGTTACAATTTAAGCTTACAATGGTAAATCCTTAGACCTCTTTTTCTACTTGCCACATCACCACGTCTTGTTTGCTATGGTATATTTCTGCTTGGTAAAAACATCCCTTTGTTTGTGTTCAGCTTATCCTTTGCTCTAAGTTACAATACCTCTTTCCAACTCGACATTAACCTTTGCTTTCTTAGTTGTCCAGTAAGACTGGCTCAGCATTCCTTACTTTAAACATTCATTTTTATCTCATTCTCAGTTTCTGGATTCAGAAATCTTTCTACCAAACTTACATATCTGTCATCCATCCCAACTCAGTGCCATGGTTTAGTTGATGAGGAGGTGTTAGGTTAAGTCTTAGGTAGGACTTGATGGTCTCAAAGGTCTTTTCCAGCCTAGTTCATTGTGTGATTCTGTGATAAGTGATACTGGCGAGGGAGTCACAGAGCCCAGAGGTGTGTAACCCATATGCAGTGTTTGGGAATACCTTCAGCATTGTCCTTTCTCTTTGTTACCACATTATTAGCAACTATTAACACACTTGGTAAAAAAATGAAGAATCTACTGTGCATTTACATGTAGCAAAGCTTGGAACAAGTGCTGGAAAAAGAATCAATAATATTAACAAAAAAAGTCTCCTTACTTTCCAGCAGTGTGGTGTCATGTATGGACAAAATGTCTCCTAAATCATTCAGTTGGAGTGAGAGATTGCTGTTGTGTCTGATTTTACTAGTAATTTTTGGAAAAGTTATTCAGATAAAGGCAGCTGAAATCTGGTCTTTCTGAGCTGCCTAATTCTTGTCCTGTTGAACCCATTGTTTCACAGTGCAACAGAAAATCTAGTCCCTTTTTGTTAAACCAGATTTTGCAGGGTGACATTTGTACTTTTTATGACATATGTTGTGACTGTGTGTCAATGTATGCATGCATATCATTATGAAAAATGGCTGAGGATTTCAGCAGTATTTTTGCAAAACTAAAATTGTCTTGAGAGGACAATAATTTCTCTTGTTACTCTTTGAAAAGCAGCATACCAGTGTTTCAAGGACAGTGTAAATAATTCAAAACAAATTTCAGCACTCAGATTTAGGATTATATTCATGCTTATAATTAAACATGCAATCTTATCATGTTTTGTTTACAGAATAAATTTTTAATATACATTAAATAAAATCTGTTTCATCTCAATAGATATATACCACTTTAAAACATTAATTTCCACTTTGTTTGTACCAATACCTTTCATTATTTAATAGACCAGTTTTTGTCTGTGAAAGAATTGCAATCAAAGAGCAATCATTTTTTTATTTCAGATTTCCAGCACTCTGCAACATAGGACAGCACTTTTGTTTTTAGAATTCTGAGGATAAAAAGTTTTCTTGGTTTACACATTGATCACTTAAATGGATTTTATAAAATAAATCTGTAGCACTCTCCAAGAGAAACCAGCAATATTGTTAAAAACCTGTAGTCAAAAAAGTTTTGCTACACCAGCTGTAAATTAAATAATGAATATTTTTCATTTAAATATTCTTTATAAATAAATATTTTCTCCTTTAAATAAATCAGTTATCCAGAACAGCAGTATTCTTAAGACTAGTTTATACATATTCTTTTGTGCAGAATCATAGATTATATTTTGGCATCAGAAAAATATTTTGTTTGCATTCTGCAATTTTGGTAGAGCTCTTACCCCAAAGCTGACTCCCTTAGCTCCGGCTGGATCTTGTAAATCTTTGGCAGTTCTATAGGTAGGTCTATCTTACCAAAGCAGAACAAAAAGTACTTAGAAAACTGACTGGTTTAGAGGTTGAATCAAATCCCATTCTGCTTTAGAACTGGGAAGGTTTTGGCTGTTGGGAACATACAGTTTGAAATTCCAGATTACCATTTAACACAGAGGTTTTTTCATTGATTCGGGAAACTTTGCAGAAATCATTCAGGTCCATATCAGGTACCTTATTTGATCCCTTCAGATATATTTAAAATTACTACTGGCTGAATTATTTTCTTCTTTTTCTCAAGATGTGTTCAATGTTCCCTTTAAAAGATATCCCAGAGAACCACTTTTCCACAGTATTTTTGAAAGGCTGGAAAGTTTTTTTTTCAAAAGGGGCTATGAGCAAAGGAAGGGTGTGGAAATTGCACAAGTTAAAAAGAAAAGTTCAGTGGCTCCTGCAAAAGGAAAAGCTTCTGTAGAGCTCGAGGAAGTCTAACATATTTTCAGAATTTTTTTTTTTTTTCTGTAATTCACTATCTGGCTTGTTACTGCATTGTAATATTTATGAACTTATCTGATACCTAAGTCAGATTTTCTAGGAAGTATCATGAATCCTTCATTCATCTAAAGGTCAGAAAGAGGTTTATAAAGATCATGGGTCCCAGAGCCATTGCTGACAATAAATGTGCAGTGCTACCAATATTTGTCATAGTGCAGAAGAAGAAAGAGAAAAATTCACAGTTTTATTTATAGTAAGTCTAAACCTGGAGATACTAAATAATTTTAAAAATGAAAAAGTCTGAAGGAGATGACCATCTCTTATTATTTAGACCTGGATATATTTTTAGTCTTCCATATCGTATTTCTATACAATCAGGACTATTTTTTTAATCAGTTATATTAAAACAATACTTTTGTGTTTATGTAGGTATTTATATATTCCTACATCACATATAGAAAATTCTGAAACATCAAGTTTGTGAACAATGACTATGAAATAAAGCTTTAATGCTACTTCCACAAAGGCTCAGCCTATAAGTCTTGTGCTTTGAGTTACGACTTTTTTTCATGTTAATTATCAAAATAATGTCATATTATGAAAGAAGGAGAGAAGAAAATGTCTTAAGGAAAGTAAGGACACTTGACAAAAGAAATAGACCTTCAAGCAGGGTTGGTTGCTTGTTATTTTTAATATTATATTCAGAAAATAATTGTCTAAAAAAGGAGAACTGTCTTGCAGTAATATGTCAGATTTGGTGACCTATTTAAATTGTTGTGGCTGCCCCATCCCTGGCAGTGTTCAAGGTTTCAGGGGGCTCTGAGCAGCCTGGCCTCATGGAAGGTGTCCCTGCCTGGGCAGGGGTTTGGAACTAGAGGGTCTTTAGGGTCCCTTTCAACCCAGACCACTCTGTGATTCTGTGAATTTAAACACTCCTAAGCTGGACTTGGAGCACCTGCTGTGAACCAGACAGAAAAATATTTGTGTCAGGAACAAGTGTCTAAGGCTAGATCAGTCCTCCCTGTCAGGCTGGAGAGCTTTGTTCTGCTGCCCATCTCTGTGGCCCTTGCTCCCCTGTATCCAGAGGAGAGCAACAAACACCCCTCCCAGCACACCAACTGCCCTCATCTGACATCCTGGGACACTCATCTTGCTAAGATCTTCTTGAGCCTTTTGTGTATGAGACAGGGTAACAAATAGAAGCATTTAGAGAAATATTTTACTAACTTCTGCTATCTCAGCAGTTTCTGCTGCTGTTGTTAGCATTATATCTTCCAGCAGCTTGACCTTTAAACATTAAGTGTCTGCCAGCATGAGCCAATAAAAGAAAGAAATTGTAACATTCTAACCCAGTATATTTATTTTCAGAAGTGTATGTATGCACAAACACACATATGTGTGTACACACACACTGATACAAGAATTATCCACATCCCTGAAGGAGATTAATATCTGCTTTAGAATCCATTAGGGTAACTAAGACTGAAAAGGATATGTGCACTTCATGATAAAGAATTTCCCCTCATATTTTTTCTGTCAGAATGATCTTTTCACTCGTACAAACAGCTTTTCCCTTGCTACAAAATCTCCATTAGATGGCTATATTCATTATGCTACTATCAAAGCATCTCCATTTAGATGTGAATCTCTTGCTTCTCTTTGTTTTTTTGCTTTACTCCTACCCAGATCTCTCTCAGTTCACTGATCCCTTCAGCTTCCTAAAGGGTTTCACAGTGTGCAGGGGTTTACAAATGCAGATGTAGCCAAGCAATGCAGCAACTCTCCTCTGTCTTCTCAAACTACTCACTCTTCTCGTCATTGCTGTAGCTGGAGAAAAATATTTTGACAGTAGTTTGTATATGAGTGATATCTCTATAGTAGTAACAGAAAAACAAACAGGACTTAAAGAAACAATTGTATGGAATACTAATGTATCTGTTCCATAAACCATTTCTCTTACTCCTTAAAGAAAACACCCAGCTGAAACCTCAAGAACTTCAGAGGGACAGAGTTGGTCTTTGAACTCTTCCATAAGTAAATAGGATGGTAATGGAATTGAGGTTTTACTGTTTGCAGAGTTTATTTTATGGTACAAAAGGTTAAATCCTGTGCAAGTAGAGCAGGGGTGATTTGTGCTCTCCCTTGTGTGGGAGTAGTCCTTCAGTCCTGACAGAACAGCCTGTGGCTTCAGTAGTCACAGCCAGGGGATATAAAACACTACTCTCTAAAAAAAATATATATAAATTAAAAGGATTTGTGTCTCACACCCCCATGTCATACCTCTGAGTTTCATTTCTGATTTGCAAACATCACAGTTAATAGTATAGAATTAGTATATTGCATGCTCACATCTAATAAGGTAAGGACTTGATTTGTAAATGCCATAGGGACTTGAGTATAACCCAAGCCTAAGACAAACAATACTAATACTGTGTTTGCTGTAAAATTTGTATGCAGCTATATTTTAAAAATTTCTCAGGCTGCTAATATTTTTGATTTTGAATACTGGATATGACTAAAAAGTAAAAAAAAACGACCAAAGAAAACAACACCACCACCCCATGCATGTTTGTAAATGTGTTTGTTTTAAAGCAACACAATTCAAACTTGAGTTATTTACAAAGATATATAACACTCACACTATTTCCATTACCATAACTTGGACTTCAGTCATGGTAGTGTTCTTCCTCACAGTGGTCCCAAAAATAAATTCTAAGCGGGTTTAAATTTGCAGATTAGCCTTAATAGAATTGCATCATTTTGCATCAGTGTCCTGGTTAAAAGCTGAAGCAGAGATTTCAGCTGAGTAGCAACTTGACGGCACTGACTGGGAGGGACTTTGCCAGCTGAAAGTAATCACAGTGTGATCCAAAATGTAATTTTGGTGGTTATCCAGAGCCCGTTCTTGGGGAGAAAGCTGAGTGTGGCTAAAAGGAAGTGCCTGTGTTCACTTCAACAGGTTTTTGGTGAGGCTGTCAGAGCAAGGACACAGGGACAGTCACAGAAGAATTCCATTGAACACATCGGGGTTTGTTTTTTATAGATTTTTTTTCCACACTTGTAGCTGATGCTTGAGTTAGCAGAGGAAACTGCAGGAATACAGAGGCCTCACAGAACTGGGGCACTGTGGGATCTCACAAAGAACAGAAATACAAGTGAATGATTCCAGAACTGTCATGAAAGGAGGAAACCTACTCAGAGTTGGTAGTTTGTGTTCTTAAACAAGCAGCCTGCCTAGTGCTAGGAAGTGCAGTCATTGGAAGTGTATTAACAAGACAAGAAGGAAGCACAGCAAACAGAAAACCACAACCACGTGCAGGGTTTGGATTCAAGGTGATCTAGTGAGGTTTATGTGCCCAGTTAGCTTTAGGGATCCAGGTAGCTCTAGAAATCTAGCCCCAAATTCCTAATCTCAAATGAAAAGAAACAAGATGTGCAGAGTTCTGATACGAAGTATATATTAATAATTATCCAATAAGCTATTTTATATTATTTATTTATCATATTCAACCCTAGTAAGATGATATCCAGGCTTGGTTTTATTAATTTTGACTGGTCTCAAGAAAGTTGAGACATGGCCAAAATATAGATATAAAGAAGAAGAGCTGTCTTATAAACCAGAAGTATGTATTTTTATGTGCAATTCAATGTAAATTTTCTCATTTTGTTTTTTAATTTGGTATAGACCAAAGATAATTTAGTAAAACCACAAGAGTTAAACCCAACAAAGCAATTTTATGCCCTGGTTGCATTTACAGCAGACACTGGCTTATATCTGACTGGGGAATTTAGATGTGATGAATCTGATATGTTTGTTTGATGCCTAAATCACCTCTTTTCCTCCACTTGGTGCAATTTTCCCATCCTGTGCTGCTTCACCCCTCAGTCACATTACATATTGATAATCTGTAAAGATATTCAGATATCTCAGGGCTATCAGTGCCTAATGGTAGGGTTGCTACTCTCTTGTATTTTTTCATGGAACTCCTTTAACATAATGCAACAAAGTCTACTCTTACAGGAGAAAAAAATCAGTAAATTGTGTACTTTATACCTGAGATGTTCATACCTAAATGGAGGGTAGAATATTGTTTGGAGTCATTCTAAGAAGAGCACTGTTATACCTGAGTTTATAGCTTCTAGTTATTTTGTTATTTCTTAACCTGCAAAATGGAAACATTTATTTGAAATATTAATAATAATGGGATTGTTATTTCTCACTGATAGATTGAAGCCTGGTGATGATTTTGCGCTAGTTTTTTTTTTTTTTCCAATTAAAACAAGTAGAATAAAGATTTTAATTTCTTGTCATCCTAAGAAGGAGAGGTAAAAGAGATAAATTAATGATTTGCTCTATTAAGCAAGTTATTTTTCATGCTGAAAGAAATCAGGACCAAATATTGGCCACTGTCACCTTTGTCAAAATCTCTCTAAACTGAAGAGTAATTAGCTACTGGTCTAAACTACAGAATTTATTTCAAAGTTCCTAAAAAATGTACAAGTATTTATACAACAGAAGGGGTCTTTTCTTAAGAAATACTTGCTCATAGAAAGAACAGTTATTAAACCCTGCTTCTCAGAAACATTATTCTCTAGCCTTATTTAAATTCATAGAGTTTTTGACTAGGTGGCCTGGCATGTGGGCTGAGTGTTTTGCATGAGCATGAACTAAATGAAAATACATTAGTGTATCAAGCAGCTCAGGAATATGGCTGTTCTACAGAACCTAGATTACCTGCTTGGGTTGATACAGGAAAAGGAAAAATTTGAATTAGTAATCCTAGTCATGCTGTTTTGGCAGAGTTGTAGACCAGCCTGAGATCAAGGGAAGGAATCAGACAACTGCTGAATTGGATCTTTACAGGAAATACTGCTCCTGCAAACCAATTAAGGAAAAAAAAAAGCACAACAAGCTACCAATCATCTTAAAAAAGATAATAACTTTATTAGCCTGTCTTTATTTCAAAAGTTATGAAAAAATGTCAATAAACAAAACAAAAATAGCATATCAACTGCATCAGAAACACGGAGTTAGTAATTTCAATTATCTAAGGAGGCAGATTGCTCCACGCTGATGAATCATGGGGAATATTTCTGTGCAGGTGCAGGGAAGAATGCTATACACAAATATGTAAGCATCAGGCAAAGCTCTAAGCTAATAAAAACATGAAGAGTTGTGGCTAACTGCTAAGATGGTCTTTAATTTTTAGAGAAGCAATATCTGTAAAGAAACTTGATGCAGGGAGGAGTGGCTAAGTAAGGCAAAGAACAATTCACAAGTACTTTTGGGATTGATATCCAAATCCTGCCTTTGCAGTTTACTAATTTGCTGTTAGATAGGAGATGAGAGACTGAATGCATTTTTATGAAAGTCTTTCGAATCTCCAAAGCATCTTAAACAAAGCTGAGAATCATTCTGGCTCAAATCCATCTGGAAAACACAGTGTGTGTCACTTGCACCCTTTTCCTGTCCCAGGCCAACAGTGTGACAGTAAAGCCGTGGCGTGGTTTAGCTGGACATTGTGAGGAACAAACAATCAAAGTAATAAAATTAGAGACTGGGCTTTCTTGCTATAAAATATTGAATGTTAGCCTCGCTGATAATTATCTAAAGAGTTTGGCTGAATAATAATAATAATAATAATAATAATAATAATAATAATAATAATAACAACCACCACCAAAACCACTCTAGAATTACAATGTGTCTTTCCCACTTTGCATTAGTAATATTATTCAAAACAGCGGCTGCCTTTTGCAGGATAAAAGAAAGTAGTTTGGAGTGGATTTTGGCAGAAACCCCCCTCTTTCCCAGGTTTTCCACAGCCATTCTTTTTGCCCATCAGTTGAATGCCCTCACAGTACAGTTGATTTTAGCCGGCACGGTCACACTGCCAGTACTTCCCCTGAATGTCACACCTGTGAGGCAGAATTTGCTTGACAAACTTGACACAATAATCCCTTATTCTTTGGTTCAATTTCTACACAAAGAAGTTACATGAAGAAGGCAATGCCAATTTTCCTAATTTTAATTACTGTTGCAGCATTCTGATGTTATAAACCACACAACTTAAAGTTCTGTCATGTTTCAGATAGGGAGGAATGCAGCTTGGCACTTACAGCATAAACCTTTAGGATCTCAGTCGTGAGATCTCTGCCTGTGAAACCTTGTGTACTTTAAATAAATGAAGAGTTGTATTCTGCTCTATGAAATCACTGTCTGCTTTGCAGCAGAAATACACAGTATGCATTTAACTGCATTCTGTGGCAAATCTATAACAGCTTAAGACCTTTGATAGATTTTAAGGCTTTAACAAATATTCAGTGTGTTGAGCAAGGATGCCTGTGCCAAACTGGGTAGAGTGTGTTTCTGTACTATCACAACAGTGATAAATAGACATTATCCAGGTGCATTGAATCCATCTGAGAGCTGCCGAAGTGAGAAGAGAAATGATGCCAGGAAATCACACCCCCAGTGCCGCATGATTTGTGATGTGCCTGTTGAAGCTGGCACAGGGAGGAGCACTGCCCCTCCATGTTCTGCCACTGCCATTACCAGGTTTACAGGAATTTTATTTGCCATGGGAATTCCAGTTCAGTCAGAAAAAATGACAGAACTGCCATCTCTTTGCCAGAAACTCAAGCCTGAAAGTCTATTTGTGGTTATTTTAATGGGTTGTTAATGTCACAGGAACAACATAGGAACAGGCAGTGTCAAAATCCCTCTTGAAGCTGCTTCTTATGTTTCCAAATTGTTCTCACTTACACATTCCTACACATGGAATCCAAGCCAAGTTTTCATTGTTGTATCCAAGGAGATATTGAAAAGCATCACCTCTTTCTTGATAATAAGTGTGCCTGGGAAGACATATATAGATATTATTAAGGATTCTGAGTTTCAGTAGCAGAAATGCTGCAGCTGAGAACCACTGATGTGCATTGCGCCCTGGGATGGCTGCACTGAGGGTATCTGTGCAATGGCTTTCATTTCCAGCTGTGAGCTTTGCTCACCTGGAGCTCTCAGAAAAACCTACAGAGACAGATGTTGCTTCTATGTGGCTGAGATTCCAACTCTGAGCGAGCCACTTCTATGTGCTTGAGATATAAGCAGATGAGTGTCCACTTTCCCCCTATTCTTTTTTGTTTTCTTTTACTGTCAATTCAGAAATTTGGTGGGGAGTTTTCTGGGTGGTGTTTTTACAGCAGTTTTTCAAGGCCCCACAATTACACTCTAGTTTGTTTGGTAGGGGCAGTGGACTGGTAGGGAGAGAGCACCTGCAAGTTTTCAAGCTATATTTAAGAAAAGACCCAGACTTCATCTCTTGTGCTCTTACTGGTTATAGCAGCTAACTGAACTTTATTTTCTGTGGATAACTGCATGAAAAAAGTACAATATTCTAGAGTATTAGGACATGTCATCTTTTCCCTATAAATTCCCTACCCAGTGCTGCTTCTGACACAAGCTCAGCTGGTATTTCATCCTCTATCAAACTTAATCTAAAAAGTACTTCCTGTGAATTTCAAGGGAATTCCAAAAGGAGCGTGTTCACACATGAAAATTAAACCGTTCCTCTAAATGGCTTTTATGGAGCCACTGGATGCCCAAATGATATTTAATTGGTGGCATTTCAACATTTTTAATTACTACCCATTCTGCTAAGTTTGTTCATGGGGCATACCACAGCCACCCAACGTGCTTTAGCAAGCTCCTTCTAACGTGAGAGCCAGCCAGTCACTAGCAGAGCATCACAATAAGTAAATAGCAAATAATTCCTCGTGAACCCAGGCAGTCGGAGCTGGATGCAGAGTTAGGATCCTGTATTGTTAATTAATCACAGCCGGATGACAAACAGCCCCTGTGCAGAGGGTGTGGTGACAATTGGCACAGAGCAATTACACACTGTGACAATTAATTTATTGCAGCAGAGCTGTGAGGGTCAGTGGGGTCACAGCAGCGAGCTGGAAATGACCGATCAGAAATCACATCGATCAGAGGTGGTTTTCATCTACAGATATAAAACTTTCTGTGGCATCTCCAGTGCTTTGTCAGTGCTTTGTTAATAACAGTGCTGTTATTAATACATACAGGCCTCCCTCGGGTCAGAAAGGTAGTTGGTTACTTAGCTGAAATTCGATGAATTCAATTAAATACTGCAGCCTTGGGCGAGAGTTCTAAAATAATATTCATTTTGAGTCTTTCTTGCAGCCTTGGAGTCTTTCCTTAATTGTATTGAACATCCTCAGGGTCCATGCGTGTGAGGATGGGAAGTTCAGGGTCTGAACTGAGCCATCTTTTCAGATTCACCACCAGATGTGTTTGTTTAAGATAAGACCAAATATTTCCAAATATGGCAGAGCGGAAAGAGTGATAATAATGACTGACACTGGAAAAGTAACATTTCCTGAACGAGATCCTCAGCTAGTGGGAACTGAGGAAGCAGTCAGATGTTACCTGACTTATATGAACATGTTTACCAACATAATCTGGTCCTCTGCACTGAAGTGTATTTCTGTTTATCTTTTGTGTCTATACCTAAAAGCAATGAAAGCAGGATTAATAGAAGTAACAATGATCTGTACCTTTTTATTAGTTCATACAGTGCAGAAAATATTGAGAAATGAATGTTTATCAGAAATGAATTGCAATAAATCCTTCCCTGGTAACTTTCTCTTTGAAGTATGTATAGATGAATATTTGCAAAACAAAGACACAGATTTCAAAAACTTTAAAGATTCACTCTTTTGCCTTTTATATAAGTAAATTATGATTTTCACTGAGAAGTCCTAGAACTCTTGTAGTCAATGCAGACAAGCATGAGAAACATGACACTTCAGAGCCTTGAATTCCTTCCATCCAAATTCACTGCAAGCCAAAGATTAGTGGTTAAACCCCAAATTTTCCATACACTATATGTAATTAAGTATGTTTCTTCTTAAAAGTTTTAAACCTAGAACAAAGATAATGTTTATGAATTAAGGCCTGAAGGCATAGCATGGAAAATAATAAAAGCTAATTCTTAAATGCTAAAATGTCTTTTGTTTTACAAAGACTATGCAATGGCTATAGAAGCCAGAAGTAATTCTTAAGCTTTAGAAAATCAGTTAAAATCCCATATACTTGTTTTCCCCAAGCCTTACCAGATTTACAGGTGATTTGGTGAAAGAAAAACAATTTAGTCTCCTAATAACCCAGCATTAAAATGGTCCTGTGACTCAAAGGGAAAATGGCCATTTCAAAGTACTTGGTAAAATGTAAGATCTGACTGTAAAGACATATTTTCATAGAATTCCACTAACACTAGCTGGTTTAATTGCAGATCTATAAACCTAAGCTAAAAGATAGCAAAGATGGGCTTTTGGACAAAGAGAGAATATCAAGTGTTTGCCTTGATTTGATTGCAAAATCAAAGTTCAAATAGAGTCACTTACACAACCAAAGGAAAGGCAATGTCTTTATGACTTACTAGTTAGAGAAAAATTATGGTCTCCTTGAGCAGAAAGATGCAGTCATAGCATTTTTTGTAGTATTAGTTTGTGCAACTTCATCAATCATTTTATGTAAAAAAACTTGTAACATTAATAAAATTCAATATCATTGTACAACTGGTGTGCATTTATAGCCAGGACACAAATTCTTGAGCTTGGGAAAACAATTTACTTTTAGACTTTTTCAGTGAGTTTGTTTTCATGGGTCAGAGTCTCAGCTGATGCAAGTTATCTTTTGTTCTTTGAAATCAGCAGAGTAATGATAACTTACACAGGCTGAAGATGTGGCTTACTATTTCAACTGAAATGTTCTGTTGCTGAATTTATAAGGATATAATTGAGATACTCTAAAAAAAAAAAAAAAGATGCTTTAATTTTCTCATTTATAATGGAGGTGTAGGGTGGGGAAATGGACAGACCATGAAATGATTAGACAGCTTGTGTGACTAATAGGAATACTGTCCCTAAAGGGAAAAAGAACATCTCACCAATACAAGTGCACTCAATTAGAGTTTTAAATTAGGGTGTAATTATGTTTTTTAAGGCAGAAAAAAAGAAGAAAGCTTTTAATCTTCTAGGTGGCCTCATTTTAGCAAAAAGACAAATTTAGGAAGTGTTTTGGCTCTGCATCTTTCATAAGTTTGGACCAAATCCAACCCCTGAAGGGCTGGAAACATTTGTATTATCTTTCTTGTACCTGAGAAAGGAGGAAACACCTCACCAAAACAACAACACAACAGCTCATATATTTCCATTTCTAATTACATGTTATTTTTGGAAAAATGAAAGGATTATTTATGTCAATTACTTATATCAATTACTTATATTAAATATTATGCAACATTCTAGATTTTTGCTTAGAGGTGAGCTGTGTCTGAGGAACAACAATGGAAAAACAACAAATAGGCAAGCCTGGATGTGCAGGCTCCAAGTGGCTGTTCACAAGTTTTCAGGAATTACACAGACCATGTTGCATGTCCTAGACCTTGATCTTGCACAAACAGTGTGGTTTTGACTCTTTCAGTATCTCCGAGATGGAGCAGTAAGATAATGCAGCTTCCTTATTTATTAGTGCTCACAGTGGTCTTGTTAGCTAAACTTGGTAGGTATTCAGATGCTTGACCTCCCTCATGCTCCAAATTCAAAGGGAAAAAGATTCTGCCTTCCAGATTTCAAACAAAAATGTTTTGGTATTTCTGAAAAATGCATCAGAATGCAAAAAATAAGTGTGCATGTCACAGGAGCAGAAAGCAAACAATAAATTATTAAAGTACAAATTCACTTGATAGTTATCCTTTAATATAAGGTGAATCAATAAGAGGGAATATCTGTGGTGGTGTCTCAGTTTGAAGAAGGTATAACCATTATGGTCTGTACTAGCCCTTACCAGCAAGAGCTGCAGACAACAACTGAAGAAAGCTTCGGAATAAGCTAAAAAATATTTTCTAACATACTTAGAAGCTTAAAGAATCAGATAAGCTAATAATTAACTTTTCTTAGGACATAGATTTTTCAAAGTACTTAGGCCACTACGAGTTCCTAAAACTTTCAGACCTGTGTCTGTCCAGCTGATGGTCAGCTGCCCCTCTGATTGATTCCCACCAAAGTTCCCACCATGAAAAGTTAAATTTTGTACTTATAGAGATACATGTACAAAAACCATGTTTTTGCCCCTAGGCTCAAACATTCAACCATCAAACCCTGAACAGCTTTGATTACAGACTGTCCCCTTTGGAACTTCAAATAGAAGATAACACAGCAAGATGCAAGAATTGTAGCCCCTGTCCTAACCAATAACCCTGATAACCAATTTATGAAATAGTTATACAATATTGTATCTCTGATTTCAGATAAGGACATAAACCTGTTCTTCTGCTTCCCCAGACACCACTCCCAGAGAACTGCTGTGGGATCTTGAACAGACTCTATCTCCTCCTTCTTCTGAAGCCTTTAGTATTCACAGGGAAAACAGACAGGGAAAAAGACTTCCAGTATGGTTCTGTAGCCCTGGAATTAGTGCACCTGCCAGAGGAACGTGGAGATGGTTTCTTCCCCAGTGACAAGTGGAGAACTGAAAATAAAAGTACTGCATCTCCTAGTACCTGTGGTGTGTGCAATGAAACAGAGGGAACATCCTCGCAGGAGTAGATAGTGCAAGTTCAAACTAGTCTAAGATGAAACAGTATTTTTCTCCTTACCTTTTATTTGTTAAAAATAAATTAGCATATATTTAAAGTAAAAATAATAATGTGTTTATAATTGCAGGAGGGCACTGTAGACATAACAAGTTGCACTCAAAACCAAAGCTTGCCCAGTTATGTGCTTATCATTTTAAAATAAGAATCCAGGGGCATATAGATCCCTGAATGCAAAGGGAAAGTGGGCAGTATAGAGGAGACCAGAGATGCACACGACTGTGTTGTGATTTCTCTTTTTTATTTCAGAATATCATTGGGATTTTTCTTATTTGCACCCTTTGTGGGCCAGCACACAAATGGAGTGCAGCAACCAAGGCACAGAGGCATCTGTAACTTTCTGTAACCATGAGTGCAGTCAAAACTTACTGACTGGATGCAATCAGTATTAGAGCAGATAACCTAGTGGGTAATTGTGTACACTTTCAACAATCCCTGGGCTGAAAAACTGTAAAAATAAAAGGAGAAGGTAGAAGCAGTGAAATGTTCTTTGGTGATTAGCTGGGAAGATTATTAGACTGGACTTTTTCTTGAGACTGTACAAGAAAATAAAAATTTCACCCTTGCAATCTGAATATAATGAAGCCCCTATTTCAATTCTTTCATTTACTGTTTTATCTTTTTTGTTTGCAATAGATTTGACACCTGCTGTTTTTACCTCCTGTCTTCACCTAATATCACCATTTCTCTCAGTGTAAAAGTATTATCTTTTTACAATAATACCTTTGGAATTGCTTTCCCCATTATGGCCTAAGTATTTTTTTAATCAAAGCAATATAGTCTGAGCAGCAACCAGGAAGATCTTGAAAAGGCATTCATGCTTCCCCATTCCTTTCAGAATACTTTATACCAGTAAGCCTTGGAATCTCTAATTTGTGCCCAAAAACACCCACGCGGAATCTGAGAAACAAATGATCTGCAACCTGAAACAATCCAGGTTCACATAATACATTGTTTTTGTGGGTCTGCTGCAAACATTCCTATCTTCATGTAGCACTTCCTCATAGAGGGGAGCACATTGCATTGACATCAGTTGACAGCAGATGAATATCTGGTATTGTTCTCCGTCTTTCTGTGTTCTTTCATGATTTCTAATTCTGACTATGAATCACACAATTGAAAGACTAGTGCAGCAAGGTACCACATAAATCCTACGGTATTTCTATTGTTGCTGCAAATGAGTTGCCTGCGTTCCCACAAGTCAGTCAGGATTCTGGGGGGTTTGAAGCAGCTTTAGTCCCTAATCGGTAATAATTTATGTGTGGTAAAACTTAATGACACCAACAAGACGGTTCTTGCACAGAAAGTTAAGTGTTATTTCCTAATGTTGCTCACAACATTTTCAAAATTGCTCTTAAAACTCCAGGGTGTGAGCAAGCCTGGTAATACTCCTCTGGCTTCCTGCTTAAATGTTCAACAGTGACTTTATCTGCCCTTTAAAAGGAATCCTCCTGACTGCAGCACTTTAAAAGGGTATTTTAGGAATAGAAAATCAGAAGATGCTACCAGCTGTATGGGACTGGATCATGCTTGTGACTGGGTGCCGAGAACTGTTCTGCTTTGCTTCACTGTACATTGACCACTAAGTCTAGGGCTTATGCAGGGTTGTGTATTTGGTTCTGCTAGAAACAGAGAGGGATTTTCACAGGGCACAAGCAGGTCCATCCTGTTGCTAGTACAAATCATGAGGTACAGAACATGCTGTACCATGCTGGCCATTCCAGTGGTCTACAAGGATCCATCGGACAAAGCTGGACTGCAGTCTGCTTGGTCTGCAGAAGTAGAGCAGAGCAAACCAGCACACCACTATTAGTTCAGCTGACACTTTTCAAGTGCACGGCACAGTTCAGATAATGTGAACAGAGAGGAAGGTGCTTGGCCACATCCAGGGGCATTATCTGGAATAATAAAATAATAAATAAGAATTATTTTCTGAACTGGGATGAGGCCAGTTCAGAAAGCCACATTGTCATCTCAGCCTTTTAGCTCTGAGTCACGAAAGACTTCTTTCTCCTTCCCAGTTACAACTGGATGGCAGATTGTTTAGGGTGACATTATCTGGGTCCAGATGGTCCCACCTACTGCAAAATCTGTAGTGCTTGTTTATTTTGTACTGGTTCTATGCCTTGATCTTTTAACAGCTCTCTGGAGAAGGAGGGGGAAGGATTAGGAGGCTCAGTATATTGCTCTTGTGCACCACCACTGAATGGTGTTTCCCCATATTTTCTTTTCATTTCAGTTTGTGACTGAATTGTAATCCAGAGGAGAGCACAGAACAGATTAGAATTTAATTGAAAGTAGAAGATGACTATTTCAGTCACCCAATGATCTGCTGACGTAGGGAAATTTTACTTAGGGAAAGGACAGCACCTCCTTGAAGTGCAGCTCTACTCTGAAAAGTATATCTGAAACTGTTTCTGACAAGTAAATATTTGTCATTTCTCAGGGATCCCATGGAAAACCTATTTATACTCACAAGAATAATTCAGGTGGGAAAGGACATCTCAGGAGATCTGTCAGCCTCTGGCTCACAGCAGGGTCACCTATGAGACCTGTGAGTTACCTGGGACTGTAGCCAATCTGTGGCTCTGCAAATTGTTTGGGATTTGAGAATCATCTTCTTGGGGTTTGGTTTTCAGTTCTGTTCCCACACCCACAGATTTTGGTATACACATCAGGCCTCAGGCAAAAAGGCATATTTATATTAAAATTCAAATGCCACCCTCATCTTGAGGAACTTACAGGGAGTAGAGGTCACGACTTTGGAAGTGCAATCCTTTGGACCCTCCTGAAGACTGACCTGAGCATATTAAATAGCTAAATATACAATTTATGTACTATTAACTACTTTATTTTTTTCCTGGTACACTGCTAAAGTGAGGCCCCCAGGTAGGTAGGGAGTGATCAGATCTGAAAGTTCATGTGGAAGCCATGAGTGTGTCCTGCTCTTAGAGTTGAGAAGACAACGCTTTGATAATTATCATCAAATTAGCTTCTAATTGAAGCTAATCAGAGCACAGTGCAGCAGCCTGTGCCAGCCTCAACTGGTGCACCAAAACATTGCAGAAATACCAGCTCAGGCCTTGACAATGTATATAGTTACAGTACCACAAACTCTGCCTCAGAGAGCAATCGGAGCCTGGTCACTCAGGATAAACCCGTGCCCATGATTTTCACATGTTAGTGGGGTGAGGTAAAGGCTAGATGTTATCACAGTCTGAATTCCATCTCCATGGAAAGACTGTGAGTCTGGTCCTTGCAAAGATTGTTCTTCAAGTTTAGCAGAACCAGACACCTTTTCTGCTACCAAAAGATAGGCCACAAATCCCTAGATCCCTGAGCTGTCCTTAGACTACAGGTTAGGACGCTCTCTTGAGCAATGGAAACCATGGGTTAAGCTCTGGGAGGCCTGCAAGAGGCTCATATACATATGCACCACTTTGCTGGCTGGTTATGCCATAGAAGTGCACTCACAGTTCCTCTGTTAGCATTTTAGAATGAAACTCTGCTGACTTCTGTGCTTTCTGTATTCGGAATTTCGGCGTGTTAAGCCACACTAGGCCTGCTGAGTCAGGCCTTGAGGAGATAAGCAGATGTTCCTGAACTCTCGGTGGCAGCAGTGTGTAGGCAAGAGAGAGGAGCCTCAGTGCTTCTACACACAGCTGGGCCCAGAACTTATTTCTCTGAGAGCAGGTAATGCTCAGGGCACCTTGGGCAGCATCTGTGACCATGAGTGACTGCAACCCCTCGGCTGAACCACACTGGGGAGAGGCTGTCTGGGACATGAGGACCCAGTGTGGCAGAAATCAAACAGCTGACCCATGCCCAGACCTCTGAATTATGGCACTTCTAACCTAGTTTCCACCCTAAGTAAGTCTGACTATATTCCCAACTCCAATAATCATCTACCCTCTGCTGTGAGAAGCCAAGAACAAGAATTCAAGATCTCAGTGCCATTCTTTTGACAGTTTAAAGGCTGTTGTGTGAGAAAAAGTGTTCATTTCACCTCTTGAAACAATTACTTATGCTTTTCCATATTTGTTCAATATTAATAATGAAGCCTTGGAATGAATATTTCTTCCCTTCCATAATTTATTTTGCTGTATATCTGGGCACTGTGTAAAGAACTCAGATCATCACATGCTGAAGTTAATTCCTATTAGAGTGCCAGCTATTCATGTGTGGTAACAAAAGCTGATGTACTCACTTTCCCCCTAAATTTTCCCTAAAGTGATGAAGGATTTAAGCATCAGTTCTGCTTCACAGGGAAACTCCTCACAGTTCCAGAACAATGCTGAGATTCTGTGCAGAGCTGAAGGACACCTAACTGTGAAAGGGAGTTGTGATCAAGATGTCACAGAAATATCTGGTGTACACCATGTTCTTACTCTTGCCAAAACTGATTTGAAAATTTTTTAGTTTTAAGAAAAGAAAAGAAAAGAAAAAAAAAAAAAAAAAGGCTACCAAGTTGCCAGTGGTCTTAAGGAGCAAAGAGCAGCTGAAGAGTGAACACCACCCTGCCTTTCTGGGTGTCCATAGGGAGGTTCAATCCTCAGCAGAAGCACTATGGATTAGGGGAGGCACAAAATTCTGCTCCCCAGCCCAGAGTTACAGGAAGAAAGAGTCTGGAAGGAGTAAACTGGATATTTTCAGGGCTTTGTAGTATCACAGACTATTCATCACACATTCTGACTGATAACATTTACTTTTGCATTCGCTGTGGATTAAAAAAACGAAAAAGGGTGTGTAACACAGAATTATTAGTAAAGGCTAGTTAAATGGTGCTAAGTCCAAACAAAAGCTTTTCTCTGAATAAAGGAAAGGTTAACTAAACTGCACAAGGTATAGCAAATGCCATGAAAAAATTTAGTGTAGTCTAGCAATCAATATTATATTTATACTTTTAGCATAACCTTTTTTTAAAGGCTCAAATATGTGTGCTGGGTTTTAATAAGTTTTTAAAAGTACAGCACACATAATAATGTTTGAGTCTTGAGACTTGAAAGGCAATAGCTATGAGTGGCTGAAGGGGCTTTCCCAGGAAGAAGCTAAGGATGTTTAGGCCTTAATCCATGTCTGAGTTGATATTTTCTCGGGAAAAATAGCAAAAAGAAGAAAATGTCCTTTTTCCCATATTGTTTTTAAGATTGTCTGTAAACTATAGTCAGATGAGGTATCTGCAATATGTACCCATAAACTGGAGTATTTTACGGAGCCCATTTGTGCTTTTAACAAAATGAAAGAAAATAACTCCTGAATGTCTTGCTTTCAGCGATCCTCCTGCTCATATAAATCACTGGTGTGTGTGTTCTGCATCATCTCAACTCTTGTTGTAACAACAGTGGAGATGATCAGACCTGGACAAATATAAAGATTTTGAGCACTTCATGGGTGTGTCAAAAAATGTTGCTTTTATAAAAATGACCTCAACCTTTATGAACCTTTGGCAAGGCTCACTCCAGCTCTCTTAATGTCTTCCTTGTGTTGTCTTCCCCAGTATCTGCTTCTAGTTAGAAGTACAAGAAGACATCAGGAAACCCAATTCAGTGGTAAAACAACTCTCTCCAGAAATTCATCAGGTAGATATTTCTAACACTTCTCAGATAAGTCTCAAGGCTTGTGTCCCAGAGTCTCCTTTATTCCTACATAGAAGTCCTTCCTTTCTGTGGAATCATCAATGTGAATTTTTACTGGGTTGTCAGGTTCACACAGTTTGGCTTCCCGCATACCTTGAATGTGAATCGTTTCTGTCAGGGGGGAGGTGTTCTTCTTTGGACCCTGACTCCTGGCCCAGCTGTGTTCCTTGTTTCAGTGTCCCATGTCCCGAAAAGATAAAATGAGGCTTCTTTCTGCTGTTTCAAAGCTTGTTTATTTCTTGTTCTTATCCAAGTTTCAGATCCAGGAACACACGGGCAGAAAGGTAATGGCTACCCGAAGCAGGTAGCTTTTATATCTATTATCAACCACTTTACATATCTTGTTTTGTTCCCAAAACCAGTGAATATCAACCTTATTGACATGTCTCCTCTACACTAAATTCTATCTACCAATTAACAAGTCACAGGAACTCATGTCAGAGAAAAAAGGAAGAGAAGGAGAAGAGAGAAGAAGATGAAGAAGGAGCCGACACCCTAGAATCTCCATGTTGTTTCTAAATAATACATATAGCAAAACCTAAAAACTACAACTACACATTCTGTGGTACACTAAACAACCATCTCCTCATTTCTTTGGTGTTCTCAGCTCATCCAGAAGTGGGGGCAAATGCTCCCACGAGCTTGGTTCACAGGCCAAGCCTTTTTTGAGGAGCTCTGAGGGTAAAACAAACACCCAGAGGAGCAGGAAAAGTTCCCAAGCTTTTCCTAGACTCCAACAGTTTCCATTGCCTCGTTCAGTCGGTAAAAGTCTCTGTTTTACCAAATTCCAAGTGTGGCAAGCAGCACAAAAGAGCCTGAAATGCCAGTTCTGTTTGTGCCAGCACTTGCTGCTGCTCCCCGACTCTGCCCGCCGGGGCAGACACAGCAGCGCACACCAGAAGGTGGGCGTGGGTGGCACCTCTCACTCCTGCAGCTCCTGCCAGCAGAGCACTCTCATCCCGTCTAAAGGGAGTTCACCTGTTTGTTCCTCCTGCTCGCCTGACTTGCCCTCTGCTCAAAAAGTTAAAGAAAGTCTCGCGAAGCCTCACGCAGGTCACTGGGAAATCAGGAATCACAGGAGCAGAGGCGCTCAGAAGCACTCAGGTGATTTAGAAGCGTGGGTCTGCTGGCTTTCAGTGAGAGCCAAGCTCTGATGCCATCAGTCTTTTAGCTGTATTTGAAGGGAATAGAACACGTTGAACGATTTCAGGCCTGTTTTTTTTTTTTTTTTTTGGCTGCAATTATATTATTGCTCTGTAGTCTACAGTCAGAATTTTCTGCTTCCCAAAGCTCATAGAAAATATATTTTGTTTTCCTTTTTCCCCCCTCCCTTCTCCTGTTAAGTGTTTTTAGTTCCCAATACTCCAGGGCCCTGGGGTTAAAATTTGCTGTAATGAAACATAGTATCAGACAAGCTAATGCAAAATCACAGATAATACCGGGACAGCTGATCAATACTCCTTTACATGCTTATAGGAAAGAATTACTAAGTAGTTCCTATTATTGCCTTTCTGCTATCTACATTAATGGTAAACATTCTAAAGTGGTTTTAAATTTCTATCATTAATCTATCAAAATACTTACAATCCTGGCTTCATCAGTTAGCATTTATTTCACTGTCATTAAGATCTTCTCATTTTTCAAGTGGAGAGGAAATTATTATTATTACCTGCCTCATTCTCTTTTCTCATACAAATTATATCATTAGGACAGTCTTTACACATCTGCTTCTTAAAATTTGGAAGGTTTTGAGGTTTGATTCCACTTAGCACTTGATTCTCCTTCAGTGGTAAGTGTACACTCACACACACGTGTGTATCAGCAAAGCTCTCACAGAAATGATGACTGGCGTTTTACTGAGACCTGTGTCTTCACTGCTTTGACCTTTTAGAAAGTACAACACGTCTTGTGTGAGACGCTTATTTAATAAAAGGCACATTTTTACAACAAGGTAACACCTGTTGGAGGATCTACGAAGTAGCAGTGACTGGAGAAGTGCAGCAGTTCTCCCTTTGACTGGAATAACTTGATCAGTTGTCCTTTATAGAGTAACAAACCCAGAGTGAGTCCACAACATCTGAAAAGATATATTGATATTTTTTTATAGGATTTATTTGGGAACAATAGAGAATTAATATTACAGGACCTTAGATATGTCCAGTCCACCTATTGTGCTCAGCACAGTGACCCTGATGTGAGGCTTTTCCTTTCCACCAGGAGAATAAGTAATAGGCATGAAATATTTCCTCTCTGCCTCCATAATAACAAATTAAAAAGAAAGCAAGCAAGACAAAGGCAGATGCTTGATTCATAGGTTTTCAGGATTCTATTGAAAACTTGTCCAGAAAGTTAAATAATAGTATATTTTATATTATTCTATTTTATATAATAATATTGAACAATATAAATACATTATTGATGACACTGTCAGTATCATGAGATATTCAAATAATGTCTCTAACAAATATAAAACCCCCTTCATTTTCACATACATGCCTAATCTTAATGAGTTTTTTAAATATTCACGCAGTACTGCCTAATTATCTTTTTTTCAGTCTACAGAATTCCAGTTAAATCCCCCTGCTATTTTCATGTGTCAGTGATATAATTGTATAACATTTTAGATGAATGTTGCACTCAACACTGTATTCAGGAAAATAAAATGAAATTTTAAGAACTTTCAAGCTAGCATCAGGATTTCTCTGGAAACGTATGGATGAATCAAGCATCTGTTTCCCATCCCACTTTGCCATTTACAGCCTCGGCAAACCTGCCTCCCTCAAACAGCAGCAGCTTTCCCAAACTGAAGTGCAATTGTGGCCCTACATACTGTCTCTTAATGCCTTTATCTGTTTCACTTTCCCTGACTTTTCCAAATCCTTGCAGCCTGCCCTCCACCCAGCTGAGCGAACTGCTGAAACTAATTTTCACCCCGTGATGAGGTGACAACTGATGAACAGTGGGTGTGTATAATTGATTTCTTTTTAAACCAATGATTCTTTTATGTACAAGGAGAAGGAAAATGCTCCTCTCTATTGGAGAGACAAAGCATTTTTGGCGTGAGTTAAAATAACCTCCTTCATGACTGACGTGACATTCCTCTCACTATTTCCTCTATGATTATATGATCTCTGCCATATCTGGGATGGAAAATCCATGTGCTATGCCACTTATACAGTACATTCTAGTAAGGGGTCATTTCACAGGGCAGTATTAAATTAGTTTCCAAGACTATGACAAACTACAAAGTGGCCAGTTTTGCTGGCTGGCTGGAGACACTAATGAAATCGAGAAAATGCAGTTGTCATTTGCAGTGGGACTTGATTCTTGTCAGGAAAGGCCTCTTCTGAGAATCACAGGTTTGGCAGAGAAAATGTGACAGTCAGAGGAATGCAACTGGAAAATCATTCATAAGCTTTTCCTAGTCTATTACTGTGTCTCACTTAATGGAGCTAAAGTGCTCTTGAAAGCAGACTTTTGTACCATATCAGTTGACCTCCTCCCTTGCAAATGGAGGTATTAATTTTGCTTAGAAAACTATTCCTTAAAATAGGAAACCAGGAAACATTGCTTATATAATTTAATGAGACCTTAATATGTGAACAAGCTGGCCAAAGTTAAGCCCAGCTACCTCCAGGCTGAAGTGGTTTGTCTGGAGAGGGCATTTCAGGGCAGACCTAAACACTGACTTTGGTATGGCAGGGGCAGAGCATGGCCTTTGAGCTCCTGGGCCTGGGCTTACACCCCAGAGAGGAACCCCCAGCCTCCAGCTCCGTCCTGCTTGAATTCTCATATACATCTTTGCCTCAGCCTTCACCAAAGGGAGCCTGGTTGCTTTATTTAGACTGGCCTGAAAATAGTCACCTATGAGTCCCTGAAACAAGCCAAGAAATGAAAGGACTACCCTGAAGGGAACCCCAGTAAATCACCACTGAAAACTGAAGGAACACAGGCCCATTGCCTTCACTACCTCCACATGAAAACACACATTTGGAAAAAAACCAATTGTAGCAGTACTTCACCCTTCAGTAAACCCAAGCTAACCAAGGTTCTCACTTCTAGAATGTATCTGTACTACCCTTATTTCTGGCTAGCAGGTGAGGATACTAAAATAGTTTTTATAAGGTAATTTTGTGGAATAACAGGAGGGAAACCACTTTATTTTTTCACGCTATACAGCTTTGCAAAGTTGTTTTGTCTCCTTTCCTTATTAAGCCTATGAAATCTCAGCTCCTGGAGAAATGCCAACTTATATAGTTTCATAAAAAAAACTTTTAACAATAGATCAGTGTATATTCCCTGTAGGGAATATCATCAGTTTATCTGTTTATGGAAGCAGACTTTAGAAATTTTGTAAAAATATAGATACTTTGAAGATAAGACAAAATCATCAAACCAACCCAAAGTCAGCCGAATAATTTTTAAAGACTGAGCCTAAGATAACAGGGGTGGATTGGAAGGGATTTAGATTTGGTATCCTACTAACAAATCCATCAGTGTTCCTCTATTTCCTCTGAAAACCTTTAAATTAGATTAATAGAGTTGATCTGTTTAATGTCTAACCCAGTCTTCAACTCGCTCTCCCTCTGACAAAGCCATTAACTTGGATAAGCCTTACAGTACATGTAATCCTGATTTTTCCTACATCTGTCTTGAAGGTTCACATGTTTGACCTGTATCTCTACTAATTGGTTGAAATATCTGCAAAGTCTATCTCCTTTTATAAGGCTAGAAAGCACAGTGGATTTAGGGATTTACATACATATTAAAATAACTCAAGTTGTTAAAAGTCTCTGCCTGCACAGGCTCTATTACCATCTAGGAACGAGATACTTCATTCTAGTCCTGCAAAAAAAATGTATTTATTCATTGAAAAAAGAATAGTGAGAGCATTTGCTCTTTGAAACTCAGTCAGAAGAATAACATTGATTCAGATCCTTTTGAAACAAAAGGCCTGTGTTGGAAACACGCTGTTTTGATAAAAAATTATGATTAATTTTGCTTACTATTTGATCACTTATAATCA
Source organism: Vireo altiloquus (assembly GCA_013396875.1). NCBI lineage: Eukaryota > Metazoa > Chordata > Aves > Passeriformes > Vireonidae > Vireo > Vireo altiloquus. Next base: position 454,838 of record VZRF01005916.1, on the reverse strand, counting down.
GCTGATTCATCATTTCTAATGTGACAGCATATTTTGCTACTTAAAAAAAAGGGAGAGGCCAAATAGCTGATCCTACAACCTGCTACCTCCAACGACTGCAATGCTGACAAGACGTGAGCTGAGCACTTACCTTATTTTCCATATTGCTTAATCCCTGTTATACAACTTGAGTTTTATGGCTCGGGATCACTTGGCAAATATTATCTCTAAAATGTAAGCATTGTAAAACTGGCTACAGTTGCTAAACCTTGCTGAACTCAGTAATTCTCATAAGATCCCTGCGTCATCCGAGGTTTCCCTGTGGGGCTGCATTTAAGCATTGATTTTAGTGGCTGGATGTCAATGGGCAGATCCAGGTGGTCTTTGTGCAGTGTCATCAGGAGCAGGCAGTGCTGGGGAATGCAGTGCAGAGGTTCTCACCCACCCTTCCATCCATGCTTCCCTCATCCATATTTTTTTCCTGAAGCAGACTGCCTTTCTCCAGCCACTCCCTCCGATCTACTGAGCTCTGTCCGTAGTTATTAGCTCAAGTACAGCTTGAGTGCAAGAAGATCTATTGCCTCCAATATCTGAATTCCTTCCAATACTTTTTCCTGAGTAGAGAAGATTTATGGCCTGCAACTGGCCCATCTGTGTGGGGCTGAGCTGTGTGCCTGAAACTGGCCTGGCTCAGCGCTAGCTCAGGGATGGCCACTCTGGGCTCATGGGGAGAGGAGCCAAAGATGACCTTTGTGAGCAGCCAGGGCTGTGCCCAGGACAATTTCAAGGTGTACAGAGCACAGGCAGTGTGTGGATACACACACATTGCTACTCTCATTTCAGTCAGCTTGGGGAATTAAACCAGTTGCTAGGATGGATCTCTTTCTGACCAGTCCTAACAGTACAAACACCATGAAATACATGAAAAGTAATTTCTCACAAAGCACACAGTGGTATCTATTTCAGCAGAAGTAAATGGCTCTAAAACGCAGTTTTCATACAGAAAAGAGAATTAAAGTATGATTTCAAGCTTGGTTCAACATCAGTATTATGAATTTTTTTTCAAATCCTCAACTTTCTGTCAACAATCTTTGATTATATTTACCTTGAAGAATTTTACTCTTCATAGGTTTGAAATACATAAATTAAATGTTTCATGTTGGACTCCAAAGGGATCAATTGCTCATCATCAATTAAGCATTTTCATCAGCCAGCATTCTTAAACCTTGTGTTTCTCACTATCAAAAATTATCTATTGGTGCTATTTAAAGACCACATACTAGCGTAATACCTTCATGTATTTAACCCTGTATTACAGAAGGAGCAACAAAAATGTTCTAAGTAGTCCTAATAATGCCAAAAAAATCTCAGCGACTTGTGTCTTTTTAAGTTTGTCCCCTGCGAATATGTGTATATTCTTTCAGTTGACTAGAGTATGATAGAAATTGTGTGAAATGTATCTGTAAAGTAAAAACTGGCATAATCTCTGCTTTAGTTTATTTTGCACACAAAGGAAAAAGAGATTCCTCTGTCACATATGCATTAGAAGTAAAATTTCTATTATACTGACATCACTGTCAAATTCTGAACAGTTTCAGCTGAGCAAGGATTAAATTTCAGAAGTTTGTTATATGCCAGATAACAACTTCTCCATCTAAATCACATGTTCCATAAAGCACTGTGATAGTTTCTGGGTTTTGTCAAAGGAGCTATTCAGCTCTCTGGCTGGATCAAAGCTATCCTTGCCACTGTCAAAATTATTGATTAGGTATTAGTAATTTTTAATTAGGCATTATTCCTAAAATCCTTATTTTGTTTGAACTTGGAATCATACTGCCTCAGAGAATTTTACATTAATGTCTGGTAAATATTTTTGCACCTAAGAAGGTGACTTTAAAAAAATCATTTTAAGTGAGAAGAGATTTTCTTAATAGATCATTTTTTGGTGTTGATGATGTTCATACCAGGTTTTTTAAGGCATATAAGGAAAGTGACTAAAATATGGACTTCTGCTTCCCTGGGCAATCATTGTTTAGGCTGTGCTTCTGCAGAGATGCTCTGATTCATTCCTTGGGGAGTGTTAACTGCATAGGCAGCTTTCCTCCAAAATACACTAAAATGCAATAGAGGTTTTAAATTTGACAGTGTGAAAATATCATGTTGTGGCCAGTATGGCTGCAAATGCCATGAAGAGCAGGCTCCCATAATTTTGTTGGGGATGTATTTCCACAGGTTACTTTACCATGGGATTGGCAGTTTTGTTTGATATTTAATGGTAATTCACTCTTTATTCGGTCAGATTGTACTTGGATTTTTGTTAATTTGTCTCTTTAAGGGGCTCCAAGGAATGTGTTCTGTGAGGGTACAAGAGGCAAATGGGCGAGACTTAAAAAACCTCTCTGTAATAAGCCATATGCTCAGACATGTATATTTTTTTAATGTATGTTGACATATATACAATATACATGTACATATCATAGTTATGAGGTTAACCTTTAACACCTATTTCACTCCCAGGCCCAAGACAGCTTTGGGACTATTTTTTTTTTTCATTCTTGTCCCTTTTTAGATCATTCAGTACACAATCTACTGTGTGACAATCACATAAAACTGTGTCAGACTCAGCTGGTGGCTTTAATTGTGTCACAAATGTAATGTGACATGAGCAGTGCACCCTGGTGTTGCAAGGAATAACACAATGTGTCACAGGGGCAATGTGTAAATTAGGCTTCTCCAAGTGCCATTGTTATGGAAACTGTGGTCTTCAGATGAAGCTATTGCACAGGAGTGCAGGAATCTGAGCCCAGGAGCAGCTCTGGCCTGGGACTGGGTTGTGCCCGCGCTGAATACTTTTCTGTGATCCGTAAATAATTTAAATAATACTAATAATACTAATACCCTAAATAATACTTCTGACTATCCCGCATAGACTTCAAAAGATTTTAATCAAATGGTCACTCTAAAGGCATTTATATGTATCAAAAATCTACAAGACTGCAGATATGGTTTTTTTCTCACCAAGGTGCACTCCATCTGCCAGAAAGGGGAGTCATTTTTCTTCCTCCACACATCTAGAAACATACCTGTGTATAAAAGGAACTGCTGTGTGTATGCCACGAAATCTACTTGGAATTCAGATTTCTATAAGTCATGTTCCCCAATAGTTCTAAAACTTGAGTAGATATTAATTTAACATTTTGAAAGAGACAGTAATTGGATGTTTCTTGTGTGATAGCATAGAACACTTAAATTGTACCCAGCTCTATATTTTGAAGCTTAATGCTTCAGTCCATGTGATAGTTACAGACTGACTCCAGTCAGGAGACTCTTTTGTTTTGTTCATTAAAAAGAGATTTTGATATGCGCTTGGTGTGCTTGATTAACAAGGCTAACAAACTTCTACTGTCTATATTTGATAATTAAATGATATTCAGTGGACTGTGATCTTTGCATGAGACAGCCATTTAGGACTGGGGAGCACTAGACTCATAGAGCTTGGTTAAATGTTACTACAATTCAGGTTCATTAATTTTTATAATTAATCTGATTGATTAAAAGTAGTTGTGAGGCCCAACTGGAAAATCAGAACAACAAAGTTATTGAAAAATCAGCTGGCTGTGGGAAAAGATCTGTAAGCACGCTATTCTAAAAGATGAGAACAAAAAAAAACCTTAAACAAACAAAAAAAACCCCAGTCCTGCCCAGAGTCACAAACCTGGAGTAGTTAGAATGTTTAGCCTCCACTGCCTGGAGCTAAACCATCCCTAATGGTCTTAGCTTCAGCTCGCTTATTTAAGTCAGTGAAGTCTGACTTAAAATGTGTTTTTTCTGCTCTAGCTTTTCATTATTTTGCTTTTGAAAGCCAAGCACATGTTCGGCATTTTGTGGATGGGAGCTGAAGTGACCACTGAGTATAAAAATCAGAATGAGGTCTGAGCCCAGCACTCGTGGTCCAAACCAGCAGGAATATTTTAGGGCTACAGGGCAACTCCACAAGGCTCTAACAGCTCCAAGAGCCTTTCCTTGCCAGGGCTATGCCAGTGGACTGAATATCCATTAGTAACTGGAGTGCCCTGGTGCATCCCTGAACACATATCCTGGTTTAATCTGAAAGGAATCCAGTTTGCCACAGAATGGGAAGTGGACATAAACGGAAGCTCCTTAAAAGCTCTCCTATTCCAAGCTGAAGTAGCAAGGCAGACCTACCCATTTATCTCCTTTCAGGTCAGTCTGGTTCATTAGCTGTCTGCTCTCCAGGCCATCATGCCATGGTCATCAATATTTTCTGTTAATTACTATCACAGATGTCTTTTTCATGGCTGCATCACTGAAGTGGGACATAGTAACTCTTTGTGTATTGGAGTTTCCACCCAAGTTAAGCATTTAGAGTGTTTGTTTGTTTTTTTTATCATTCCCAATTAATGAGTTCCTTTTATACTTTTGCCACGAGGCCATGTGCACTTTATCATGTTGGTGAGATTCAAAATTGCAATTTATATATTAACAAGCATTGTATTTGTTCTCACAGAGTGCTCACTCATAGGAGACAGCATTGAGGGCTTGGTTTCTGAGCTCTGTGTTTGTACATTCTAAACAGGAGGGACGAGTCACAGACTGGATCTGTGTGCAGGCTAGTCTGGACTTCAGAGTGAATGTCTGGGCCCTCTGAAGAGGGAAAAATATCAAAAGTTTATCTGTGTCCCACCAGCACAATTAAACTCTCCAGAATGTGTTGAAGTTGTGATTATTGAGCTTCTCAGACGTGTTGAAAGAACTCAAAATTGCCCCTTTACACCAGAGGTTTTAATTTAATTAATACTATCAAATAGGCTGCAGTGTCCTATTTCAGAATAATCAGATTTCAATTATACTGCAGTCAGGGCCCCGCAAGACCATATAACATCCCTGTTTCTGCAGATTACACTAAGTTATGATGATATTTTGAATATTTTAATTTGTCTTTTTTGTGTGGTTTGGTCTCTTTTATGTCAGAGAAGCAAATTAGAGATATTTTTCTAACCAGCTGACTTTTTCAATTAATTATTCGGATAATAGGCAGTTCTGAAATATTCTGAAATATTCTGAAATATTCTGAAATGCTTCTATAACCTTCATTTCAGCATTTAACACTCACTGCTAATGTCAGTCTGTTCTGTGAAGCAAATCACCCAGCTTGGCCTTCTTTGTGCCAGGATATTTTGTTTCAGCAAAAATGAGATGTTCATGCTTCCATTTTACATGACAACAAAACACAGAAATTAGGAAGATTACCTGATTATAGTGGATTAAAAATATTAACCATTAATGTGTTGTAGAAGATATTTATTATGTGTATGGGCTTCCTTGGCATGATTTTCTTTAATATAATACAAAGAGAAAAAAATCAGTGGAGGATTAATCTGATTTTAAGTATTAAAAAAAAAAAAGTTTAATTATTTCTCTGCACCTGATCTGTTGCATTGGTGGCACATACAAACATCAGATTGTGTTTACCACTTTTTTCTGACAGGACTCTGAAAATGAGTACTGAGCCAGCTGAAATCCCTGAAAGATTTTCTATGATCTTCCATCAGGTTCATATCCAGACATTTGATTTACTTTTCTTCTCTAGACAGGGTTTCAGATTTTAACACTGAGAACTGTTTATGTAATAAGAGCAGCAGGGCTATTAATACCCTAAATACAAGGTACATAAGGTAACACTGGAGTTGATCTTTCATCGGATAAAGAACAAGACTCATATTTGGGGGACTCATCATTAGGTTAGGATATCATAGTAATATCATAGGAGCAAGAATAAAAGATAAAATTGCCTTGATGGTCTTCACTGGTCTCAAGATTTGCAAAGTTAATTGAATGACTTGGATTGTAACTACTCCTGCAAACATAGAAGACAAAGATTAATTAGAAAACATTAAAAGCTCTTGGCAAATAAGAATTTTAGTAGCAGATGGTGCACACAAATAATCCTTGTAGAATATAATTCTATTGTTTCATAATTCAGGCATAAGTGGGGAATTCAGTTCTATTATAATGCTCTAATGTGAAATGTGACAGCTAAAATTGCTTCAATGACCCTCATCCAAGGGGGTGTGAATATTCAGAAAGTGATTCTTATGCAAGTTTTTGTATTGCTAGATCTGCCTTATATACTCCCTTATTTCATAAATACTGTATCTCTCTTTTTTGAGTATTTTTAAATCAATTTCTTCCTATCTCACTCACTTTGCTGACAATTGTTGAGTATAGAATACAGTGATAAGATAGAGTAATTACAAAATGTTAACGACAACAGTACACACTGTAGGGTGGCAAACAGCCCAGTCAAAAGCCCAAAAAATTAAAGAAAAAAAGAAGGAAGGACATTCTTTTAGATGTCATATAGAAGAAAACAGGTCTCAGTAACAAAGGATCTAGGTTGGCCTTCATACATTTGAAGATCATATTTTACCCTCTTTAGCTCCCATACAAGGAGTTTTTCTGCTTGGTTATGCTAATAGTTTTTCTGCTAATCTTCCAGCTTGAGGAAGACACAGGAGAAATAACTAACTGCAGAAATATTTGGAAGGGTTTGTAATTGCTGCAGGAGTACAGCAAAGCTGTGCAGAGCAAAAGGGCACTGACAGACATGAGTTTGACTCTGCTCACCCAGGTAGATTTCTTACTTGAGAAATCCTCCTGCCCCTCACCCCTCTAACTCCATCAGTGGAAATCACATCATGAGGTGCTGTGTGAAGATGAAAACCTCAGAACATGCTGTAATACAACTGAAATTCACCAGCAGAAGGGAAAGCACAAACAGGTTGATATGGCAAAGCGATGACCAAATCCATCCTGCCAGGACCAGGTGGATAATTTATGAATAGTTTATTTACACAATGTCAGTGGGTTTTGGGTTCAGAAACAGCGTAAAAATAAATTCTAGTTTTCTATGATCCATATCTTGTTTGAGAGTAGGCTCTGTATATTTTTTTAAACATTGTTCTGATAATCTGCTCATTCACGAACATATTTTTGTGACTTCAGATATTGGAGTTTGCCATCACTTTAAGAAATATGCCTAACATAGTTTCTGTTACATTAAACAATTAGAAAATATCAGTCTGGTTTTCAATAGGTAACCATAATTATGCATTATTATTAACTAGCATAATTACTTACTAATAAGTAATGTCTACCTACTAATCTAGAAAATAACTTACTAATCTACCTACTAACCTACAATGACCTGCCAAGACCTACTACTAAACATTAATCACATTCCCAGGGCACTGGAACACCATAGGCTGTGTGCTTCTCAGGGCACGGTACTGGGACTACTGGGACATTAAAGTAAATGTGAAAGCATGTTTCAGCTAAATTGTGGCTGCAGACTGGTCATCTGCATTCCATCCTGAATTCTGAACCTTCTTTACTGGAATGAGCAGCAGACCTGGTCCAGACTTCCTCCTGTCTTCCTCCTGTCTCCCCTGTGACAGCATCAGTACGAGCCCAAGGGCTGTGCTCCTTTCACCCATTTTGTCTGACCCAGAGATAATTTCATCATCACTGCTCTGCTGGAGGAGAGAGAACATCAGCAGCCATGCAGGTTACAGCAGGTTTCACACACCTGCAATCCCATCTGCCCAGGAATGGGACTATTTTCTTCTACTTCTCCCCAGTATCGCCCCAGCACCATCAACACCAATATCATGCCCTGGTACTTTCCTTTATTACCACACCCTGGTACCACCCTTGAATCCACTGCACTCTTCAGTCCCAACATCTGCAGCATCTTTCTGGTCTCCAAAGCCCTCAGCAATTATTGTTTGAGGCAAGAGAGCCTGGCGACATCTGTGTTCTCCTTGCCCATCCCACCATGTCTCTATCAACCAATGTCATTTTAGTTAAATTCAAGGTCATCTCGTCACAGATCGCATCCTCAGGATTTTGCAGACACTGCAGGAACATGCTAAGCTAAATATTTACCATCACAAGTTCCCAGCGACTATCCCACAACCACTCCCTCAACCCAGTATCGTTCCAGCTCGCAGGCAATCCCACGACACCATAGAGTCACCTCCTCTCATCTCTCACTCTGAAGGGTTACACGAAAAAGGCAAGCATTACCTCATGCTAACAGGGAAAGTGTGATTAACATTTTCTCCATATTTAATCTAGTCTGCTCACTCACCGGGTGACATAATTAATGAATACATAAATTTGTATTCCTTCATGGTGCTTTGTTCCGAGGGAAAAATATCCTCTGTTCAATGTAACACTGTGCAAATACCTTGCTCGTGGGTGCCTGCCTACCACCTTACCTGTGCAGGAGGAAACAGGAAAATTTTCTCAAGACTTGCTCAGCTACAAAAGGACTGGGAAGTGCTGCTGCTGGCATTTCCAGGCACACACTTGGCAAGTGGACTTCTCCCAGTCTCAGTTAAAAAAATTTGAAGGCTGGATACATCTTGCGTCCTTTGCTCTGAATTGGGGATGAAAGTGGGGTAGCTTGTGTCTAGGTGGCTGCTGGATAGAGATGTCTCTTCCTATGCCTAAGCCACCTCAGCAGTATGGCTGAGCTGAGAAAGAGAAAAGATAAAGCACATGTTGCACAGAAAAAGGCGAGGTTTGGATAAAACCCTCACCTGAGTGTTTATTATGCTTCCCCTCATGAGTCTGATTTGCTTTTTTCACTTTGACACGATTAAATCTGTCATTAAGCTACTTTTAGAGAGAAAACAGCCAAACAGCAGATATGGTGGAGAGGAATGATTTTAACAAAAAGGTCTGTCCTGTAGGATTCATCCAACTGACTTTGTGGAATTCATCAAACTCACAGTAAAGAACTGAAACCTTATGACAAATGTCAGGGAATATAGGATATATATTCCTTCTATGATGTTGTCCCCATATTTTTTCCTCTTCTTTCTTTTAGCAGCCATGCTCTCTTCCCCTTAAAAAGAAGCCCTTGAAATTAAATGCCTCTACAGAAAACCAACATCTGGGTCACAGTTTAAAGGCTGTTGTCTCTGTGCTGTTAAGACGATTCCTTGTCAAGCACAGGAATGAGTAGACACATGTGCAAGCAACTGGGCATATTCAGGCAAGACATACTTGTCAGCCACTGAGTCTTTGCAGTGATTTATCTAAATTTAGGGTTCACTCCTGCTTTCTGTGCAGATTTCAAAGGAAATTGCAGACATACATATTCATCATCCCCTCTTAATGGAGGAACAGAATCAGGAACTAAATAAGAAATGAGCTTTATTCAAAATTACAAAACAAATTGAATAGACTGATGAATACATCGGGGTATTTTTATAAATTATGTTCCATGAACTTTACACTCTGACTGATAAAACTGAGGGGGGTTTATTTCTTTGTCCCTTGGAGGCACATTTTTGATCCCTAACAGACTTGCTTTAAAATAATTTATACCAATATTTTGATCACTTTTATTTTCCATTCAGACAGAACAAAATTCAACTGCATGACTGTGTTAGCTGTAGGTTGCCCCTGGGGGTATGATAGCCATGTTTGAAGTCCTTTTGTTTGAGTAAGGAATACGTTTCAAACCCTTCTTCATGCTGTAGTTTATCAGGTTCAAAGGGCAAAAAGAGAATGGCATTTTGTCCTTTACTGTTGAGCACTCCTTGAAGTACTACAGTCTTCATTTATGGCACTCACCATCCATCTGACTTACTCATGTCACCTGGTTAACTGTTTATTCATCCTCACAACACCTGATAGAGCATAATTTTCCTGTTCTAACAGGGGAGAAAGAAATATTTGAGGAGAAAAAGTTGCAAATAATCAAGTAACTTTTAATGTTGGAGTGGAAACTATATCACTGTTGTCCGGATCAAAGGAAATATTAAGTGCCCAACTGGCTTTGGTTTTAATTGAAAGCAAGATACTGAATTGGGCTAAGATCCGTTTACAGCAATATTCACTTTGCATTAATAGATATGACTTATAGGAATAAAACTTTTCTTAATGAAACTCCACATGAGAAATATCTTACTTATTATTCCCAGTCCAGGTTTTATATATTTAAAGCTTAGACGGAGGAGGCAGGCAAAGGCTAAAAGAGTGGACTGGGGCCCACCAAAGGAAGGCCAGTGCAGCTATCTGTCAGCATCCTGCCTGTTCTTCCTCTGTGTCAGGGACAAGATGGCTTCACAGACAGGGTCAAGAAATGAGAATAGCAGATATGTAACTTGCATTTTTGGATGTCAGCTCTGCCTCCCCATACGTCACAGAGGAGCTCAAACATTCCCTTTAGCTCACACTTCACATTTCACCTCTTTCTCCTTTGCTGGTGCTGCAGATACACAACAGCATCCAGTGAGCTCTGCCTGCTCCCACAGTCCTTGGGCACCTGTGCCTTGGTGCAAACTGCAGCTGTGACCAGCTGGAATGATTAATGGGGAGTATTACTGCATCTCCTCTTCCTTCCCTTGTTTGTCCCATTGCCATCTTTAGTTTCTTACTGCCTTTCATCCTGAGAGAGCTTTCTGCCTGTGCACAGAGGATCTGAAGCACAGCCACTTCAAAGCATGCAGGAAGCATTAAGCTGTAGAAAGGGCAGCTGAGGAGATGTCCCTCAGACTCTGACCCACCAGATTTGCATCTCTGGTGCCCACGCAGAGCGAAGGAGTTTCGTTTTTAAGGGTGGCTCTCACAGAAGTGCTGTGTGTGGAGGATTGCATGGGCTGCAAAAGCAGCACTGCTGTGAAGTCTGATTTCCTCAGATGTGTGCTCCTCGTGTCGAGGGAACTGAGCCCAGACCAAAACTTCTCACAGACTGCAGGAGTCACAGCATTGCTTTGCTTTGTATCTAACAGTGCTCAAAACTGTGCTGCAAGTTACTGGGGGCTCTAGAAGGGTTTCTGCTTATTTTTCTGAATTTCCTATTTTAAGGTAACCCCAAATCTACCAGCCAAGTTGTTTGAAAAGTTACTTGAAACTCCTTCACAATTTACAGGGACTGTGCAGGGAAACTGACCCTTCAGCATACACAGGGTTTGCACAATTTTTAAGGAAATAGTTTCAAAATACATATAAATAGTGTATCAGAGGCTCTGTGACTGCCTGCTCATAGCAGCCTGTGGAAGCACTGGCCAAGGGCACAAGTCCTCTGTGCTGCAGATATTTTTTCAGGATTTTTTTTTTCAGTTCTGCATGTTTTTTCCTCCCCAGCTTTAGCATAAAAGGACACCCTTCTACTGCTCTTAAGTCTGGTGTTAGGGGATATCAGTGGAGGTCTGTCTATTCTTCTTCTGTTTTCTCTTAAGTGTTTGGACAGGAAGCTCAGTATCACCCTTTCTGCTTTAATTTGACAATTTTATCCCCCTCTGCATCCACAGAGGGTGAAAGAAGTTTAATTCAATATTATAAATAAGAAATTCTAGCTGTGAAACTTTCTTCAGAATAGTCTTTAAAATACTGTGCATCTTTATTACTGTAGTCCTATTCAACTTGGCAGTGTATATAAGTAATCAGAAGTCTTATAAAAAATGTGGTGTAAAGTAAGAAACAACTTTGAAAGCCAAGCTCTATACAAAATTTTAAAATGATCAGTAATTCCCACTTACCTCCCTGAGCTTTGGATCGAGTCTTTATGGCAGAGAATAAAGAACTGGATTTCCCTCTCTTCCAATAAATAATAAAGTTGTCATTCAGCGGGAGTGGGCACACTAAGGGTCCCCTTCCACTATAACAGCTTTTATCTTATCAAAACACCAGCTATCTCCCCACAATTCCTTAAACAATGTAGATTTAAATCTATAGGAGAACACATGATAGACATAAGCAGAATCAAATTCCAATGTTCACATTTTCTTAATTAAAAACTACTTTATACCCACAGTGTATTACATAGAGCATCCATGTTATCTGATTATTTTTAAAAGAATGTGCATGCAATATTACATTCTGGCACTACATAAACCTTGATAAATTCATAATGAAATGAAGTAAACATTATTTATCTTTAAAATCCAGGCACTAAACTTGAATATCCTCCTGGAAATTTTAATTAGCAATTTGTAAAATGCTAAGGAAAACTATCTGCTCCCAGTTGTCTGTTTAGGTTAAATTAAATTATTTCTGAATGTAATATAATTAGAATCCTTTTAGTTCTAAATCAATATTTTATTTACATTTATTTTCCTTGTACTACTTGATTAGTTCTTTTGAAAAGAGTGGGGTAGGTAGTTTATTTTCAGTTTATTACACACTCATATATATCTTCACTTTCACTAATAGATAAACTTCTTGCAGTACACCAACAGTGTAGAAATCACAAAAATAATGGTTTTTCAGCTTGGCAACTGGAATTCTACCATGTCTCAACAGGAATTGCATTAATAAGTCTGCAGCTGAACTAAGTTCCTCATGAAAATATCATTCCTGGACATCATGTAATTTATACATTGCACAAAGGGCCTGATTCACCTCAATTCTCTTAAGATTATGCAAACTGAGTGGAAAAGAGAAAGTAAAATGTTTCTTTCTTATTTAGTTACACTTTACATTCTGACAGACTCAAAGACCTCAGCCTGGGCTGAGCCAAGTCCTGCACTTATTGGAGTTCCACTGACACCAAGGACTCCACAAAGCTGTCCCACAACAAACACACTTGGTTACTCACCACACAACACAGAAAGGCATATTCCTCACATATAAAGAAGCTGTTGGAATGGAAACCACATCAGCAATGGCCAAAAGGGCAAATATTTTCTTTCATTTATACCAGACTTCTGAAGATTTTGGTTGGTCTTTTCTCTGTGTTAATTACGACACCATTTAATCAGCCACAGACTGTGTTCTGAAAAATGTTGTGAACTCTAGTTCCAGCCAGATTTGAATTGGAATAGCACATGATTAAGTTAGACTGATGGAGGGACAGAGGTTTATATTATACTTTACAATATACTTCAGAAAGTTTTTTCAATTTTTCTAGCTAATCATTACTTCTGTATGGAGTTTGATTCTGCAGAGTTCTTGGGGGCTATTGGTGCATCATCTCAGGATGATGGTTCAGGAGTTGTGATCATCTCAGGAGTTGTGGTTGCAGTGACACAGATCTCTATCTCTGTGCCCCCTTTAGCCCAGCACATGAAATTCCAACATCACCAGAGCTCAGGAGGTGACTGCAGCCACAGAACCAGCTGATGTGAGGAGCTGTGCCCAGCATGGTCTCAGAGCAGGAGAAAGGCAGTGGCTTCCCTGCAGGGTGAGTTGAAGGCATCAGAAGCAGGCAGAAGTCATGCAAGGTTCCTCAGGTTTTACACAAATCACTTAGGACTTGACAGGTCTGTTAAGATCTCCGTGCTGGCAGACACACTGTGTTTACCTCTGAGGTTTGGTGTATTTATGTATATGCCTAAGAAATGAAAATTAGTCAGTCAAGTGTTTCACCAAAACTGAAACCTAAACAGAAATTTTGTGTTGCTAAACAAATCCTTCACATTTATTTTTAAGATGTTTCATTTAATTTTTTTTCTCTCCTGAGCCAGAACTGAAGTACAAAATCCTAATGCTAACTAAAGAAAATGTTTTTTCTGAGACCTTTGCACCCATTTTGTATAACCTGAGCCTATTTTTCATAACCAAGAGAATAATAAATCTATTTTGGATAACTATTCAAGCTGAAACTGTAGAATGCTCATAATTAGATAGTTAAGTACATAATTAAGTACAGGTGAAAAGAAGATGATGCCCAGTGACAGGGGGAGAAGCAATGGACAAAAACTGATATAGAGGAGGCTCCAGCTAGAACCCCTTTTTTTTTTTACCATGAGAGGGACCAAGGGTGACTGGCATAGGCTTCCCATAGAGGCTGTGGAACCTCCATTCCTGGAGACACTCAAAAGTCATCTGGATATGGTTCTGGGTCACTGGCTCTTGGCCCAGGATCGTTGGACAGGAACATAAATGTCCCTTTTCACTGGATGCCATGCACTGGCTGCTTTCATTTGTGTTCCTCTGACTCATCCTGAGGTCCTTTCTAGGAGAAACAAAGTTGAGTGTTCCCAATCTGAGTCATTTTGAGATCAGAATTTTTTTCCTATATGAAGCAAAAGTAAATTTTGCAGTGAACTAGTTAAAATGAATTAAAATTTTCTGCAAATAAACCATTTTAGTCACATTTTAAATGAATATATTTTATTTTGGTAAATGTCTGGAAAACATCCATTATTTCTTCACATGGCCAGACAAAGACTGAGAAGACTTGACAACTTTTACATGAGCTAGCAGAAAAATCAGATAAGTACCAAAACCTCAAAAAGTTTATACATATTTTTACCTCAAATATAGTGTAATTATATTAATTGAAATTGCTCCTGATTACAGGATGATGGTGACCTAAACCCTTGTATTCAACTATTTGTAGGTTTTCATATGTTACTTAAAAGTTAATGTTACTATCAACAGAAAATTAATTCATTTGATAAATAAACCTGTTATGGGTTCCAATCAAATAATGTGTCAGGACTTGGAGAGCAATTTCATTTTCCACTCATACTAATGCATTATTCTAAATTAATTAAAATGCTTTCTTTTTTTGTTTGCTAATGTTTTTCATTTGAGTTCTGACCATTTCCTGATGTTTCAATTAGTTTTTTCTCACAGACGTGTTATAATGAGCATCAAGTTAAGATCAAGGATTAGTAAAATTTATGACACTGTTAATCAACCAACCCTTAAGCTCTATTTGACTTCATAATATTTCAGATGACATAATATTTCAGATGACTTGATGTGTGCAAACAGATACCTAATTCAGCTACTCTTACATATGTACTTAATGAATGTAGTGACATTTATGGAACTAATCAGAATCTTTTCAATGAAACATTTTCTGCTCTAATTGAAATTGTGCCAAAACTGGAATGTTTTGGCAACAATGTTGACTTTGATGAGGTTTTCACAGGATTATTTCTAAACTCTGGAATAGACTTCCTGGAAGAGGAGAGTAAAACATGGAAAACCTGAATCTCTAGAACCAACCAGATTGACACAAAAGGATTTTCAAAGCCATATAAAAACCCTTAAAATAAGAGGCTCTCCCACTTAGCTCCAGGTCCTTGTTGGAATTGCCATCATTACTCTGTTGCATTCTCTCTGGGTTTATAACCTGCTTGTCATTTACACCTCTTCAGTTGTGCTGTGGTTAATTGGAACAACCTAAAAAACATTGCGTTCGAAATGGGAGAGACAGTTTGGAGGAGCAGTGTTCCAAATTTGCTGCAAACTTTCTCCACAGACCAGGTGGCATGGAAAATTTGCTGCAAACAGACCAGGTGGCATGGAATTTTGTTTCCCTTAGGACAAAAGGGAAGGAAGTTGGCTCCTGCCAGGAGGAGAAGAGAGCTCAGGATGAGGGTGTGGAAGGAGCCTTCAAGGCTGGACTGAGGATCACCCTGACAAGGAGAATGAATGACTGTGACTCCCAGTGGGAATTAGGTAGCTGGTGCTTTTGAATATTCACTCAGATGCATTCTTTCATCTTAAAATAGTACTTTTAATAAATCTCAGTCTGAGAGACTGAAACAGACATATTGCAGAAAGAAAGAATTAAGATGTCTTAAGATAAAGGTAGGAAGCCTGAACCTGGTTTGATAAAACAAGGGTAATTGATGGTTCAGAGGGGTCAGGCTGATCAAGCCAAAATTGCTGAGGGATATATTTTAAATATAGGTTTAATTAAATGATTTGGAGAGAGGACTTTGAAATTTAGGGAAAACAGAGATGGAGATCTTGCAGCAATGAAAGAAGTGAGATATGACAGAGTAAGACAGATGTGAGCATAGATGTTTCAGCAGAAAAAAAGACAGATTAAGCACAGCCTGGAGAAACAACATAGATTTGTCAGAGAAGGAACAGGAAAAAATAATTCCTAGCTCATAACCATGGAAATAAAAATAAGCTGAAAGAACAGGACACAGCAACCTGAATACTTGGCTTTTCACAGTTAATTTGCTGTTGCTTGTGCACTAAAGGAAGGACTAAGACTCTAATTCCCACCCACTTGCTACTCCAGGAAAAAAAATCAAATGGGATTTTTTTTTTTTTTTTAATACACTTTGCTTTGAATATGCTTGTATATAAGTAAGATCCAACCAGGTACCCTCTCAATAACCAAATTCAGGACTTTCCTGGTGTAAATTAGTATGCCATATTCAGTTTAAATGCCAGCAAACAATGATCTGATTTTCTGAAATGGAAAGTGCAAGACATCTCAGAATAAACATTGTATCCTATGACTTAGCAAGAATCATATGTTTATCACAGTGCTGCCAAAGTACAGAGAAATTGTAAATGGTTTAGGTAATTTCAAATTACTTCTGGGGCAAGCACCCAACCTGAGAGATCTGAAAAATGATCTTTTTGAAAAAAGAGCTCCCAAACACAATTATTTCATTTCAGCAAGCTGTAGGAGTAGCATGCCAATCTGAGACCTAATCTAGCAGCAGGTCTTGGTCAAATACAGTAACTATAGTTCAAATGTTTATAAATATTTTGTCTGGTAAATCTAGGTGACTGTGCTAACAGCACAGGAGGGCATACCTGTGCTATTTAAGATTAGGCAGCTATTTGACTATGGAATTGTTGGTGTGCCTGGACTGACCTGACAAATGCATTCAACATTTAATCGGCAAAATAGTTCACATTCCACCAGAAGACACCTCAGCCCCTGCCTTGAAGTTAACAGGACATCACATTTTGGTACAGAGGGTTTATAGTGAATTCTCTCAGACCTAAGAAGGTATAAAGAGAAGCAACACCTGTCTGTACTGCTCATACATTTATCGGACAAGGCGAATTTACCAAATGTTAAATCAATCTCTTTTCTAAGCAGCTGAACAATCATCTGGAGCATCTTACAGACCCTGCTGTGAGAACAGGGATGGACAGGGTGCAGGGCTCAGCCTGCTCTGCAATTCAGGCATGAGGAGCTCAGGTGTAGATATGAACACAGCTCAGGGCTAGGAAAAAGCAGTGCAATCCTTCCATTCTGGCTTCAGCCTGGCCTGCTCTGGCAGCAGTGTCTAACTAACACACAGGGACATCTAGGACCTGACACAAAGGATATCTATACAAACTACCACAGAATCCATCTCCCTTCTTCCCTCACATACTTCTGCTACTGAAAATCATCATCCTATAATGTTATAGATAGTGTAAATTATGGTAAATCTTTCAGATATCTCTTTCTTGATTCCTTTCTTTTTTTTTTTTTATTTCATCCAAAAATGAAATTCTCTCTTTAAAAATTTTTTCAAATAAATAATCCAGTCTCAGACCACTTAGGTTTTAATTTAACAGGAAGGTGAAATAAATTAATTTGGCACTTCATAACCTGTATTGATCTACTGGACAGATTTACAATACAATGCAATTTAATTTATAGGGTATCTCATAATACTGACATCAACAAAATGAATTAGAGTGAATTTTAAACACATTATCCTAACAGATCCTTTGACCAACTTAGAAAAATATATTTGTTATATTGCTCTATATATTATTTTAGAAAAGCTGAACAAAGAAAGATGTGGTTTATCCTTGAAAAAAGGAATTACAAATGTCATGATAAGGATGAGACCTCAGTTCATCAGCAATTATCTGGAAGCAGCAGCTATCAGGTATACTCAGCTTGCAGGGAGCTGTGATACAAAATTCTCACAGTAAGTTTCATTCTCTATTATCCCATGGCTTGGGAAGATGTTTTCACCTTAATTTGTTCAGCTTAAAACAAAGAAGATATGTATTTGATGTAACTCTTTGCTTATTTCTATGGAAAGCAATTTCTACTGAGAACAACTATGCTGGATTCTGCACCTGGGATGGTGTAGTCCTGGATGTATTTGAGAACTGGGGGACAAGAGGCTGGAGTGCAGCCCTGCAGAAGGGGGTATGGGAGTTTCGGCCGATGGTGAGCTCAGTATGAGCTCAATTTTAAAGAAGCAGAAGCAAGAAAATGCACACCTAAATCTGATGCAGAAAACCCTAATTTAAAACATATAAAATGAAACAAAGAACAATACTAATCCATTTTTGATAACAGTGATTGAGTAATTTCAAATTTATATGGTCAGCCTCAACAATAGGAACAGTCATTCCAAATAATCAATGTTCTTTGTGATCAAACCCCCAAAAGGCAGAGAATTAACTTACTGTAAGCACCAGAAATGTGACTGCAAAGGGAATAAATGTATTCATTAATTATTGATAATTATATTGATAATTATATAAATAAATTTCGAACATTTATTAATTTTAATGAAATAGTGGTTTACAGCTTCTTCCATTCACACTTCGGTACACAAATATGATGAATTTATGAGCTGGAGTACCTCAACTTGCTCTTTCCTGTTCCTTCTCTTGCCCTGGGTTTTCCACGACCTGTGGTGGTGAGAAACTTGGAGTGCACCCTCTGTAATAACCCTTTCAAGCCCTGCCCCAGCCTGTTCAGCTTTGCATGAAATGAAATCCTGGGTGGGCCAGGGACAGCTCTTACTACATTCAATTACTGCTGCCAATAAGAGGTTCCCCCTTTTGCAAAGATGCACAGCCAGAACTGCAGGGACAAGCCTGTCCTCTCACACACATAAATCTGATCCTCTCTTTCTCTCCAGCTCCACCCCTGCATTATATATCCATGCAATTTCTGTCATAAATATTTATATATGACCAGATAATCAGCTAATTTGAATTTGGTTCTGTAAAACTATTCTGTATTTTCATTATTCCTTTCATTGACCTGTAGTGTAGTGATTTTTCCCTTAACATTGCAACTTAGCATTTTTCAAGCTTTAATTCCAAAGTCATTTGATTCTGGGCAGGGGAGAGAGCCCAGATAAATACTGCTCTGCATGTACTAGCTGGTGTTTCTATCTATATTTCCAGAGTCTGCTGGTTTCTGGAGATTTAAGTTACTCTTCAGGATGATAATTTTCCCAGACTGCAGTGCAGGTTTGTTGTTAGAATTTTACAGAAAGACGACAACACTATTTATTGGGCATGGGGAGTACTGAAAAATAGATCATGATGAATTTTCACATTTTTTAATGTCTTAACTAGCACCATAATTTTCCTCTTCTCTGTAACTGTATCCATTAGAACATATAGCAATCACAGATAGAGTAAAATGAATATCAGCTTTCAAAAGGCAAGAATTCAATAAAGGCAGTTTAGGGAATAAACAGCATTGAGTAGTGTCTTTTCCACCCTTTTTGCAGTGGAATAAATGACCACAGAAGTTACAGGCAGTTGAGAAAATACCACTCTACTCTGCAATTAGAAATGATGGATAAAATGAGAATAGAACTGCAAAGCTGTCATTTTCAGATATTAAAAAGACAAGCATTTTTCTAAGCTAACTGAAAAAAATTATTTGCTCATCTACTTGTTCTGGTTAGATGTCAATAATAAAAAAGCTTTACAGCATTTAACATTTTAATGCTTTTGGAGAAACAGCAAATGTTAGCCCAGTTTTCCTCTCACTGAACATGGTGAGAATTTTTCCTAGAATCTTATAACATGCTGAGTTGAAAAGGACCCATCAGGATCACCAAGTCCAACTCCTGGCCCTGTGCAGGACACCCAAGGATCCTCATGTGCCTGGGAGTGTTGCCCAAATTCTTCTTGAACTTGTCTTTGAACTCAGAGGGGACTCAGACCTTTGGTTTGAAAGGAAATTAATATTTGAGAAGTTGATAATATAAATAAAGAATAATATGATATGGTTCTGGTGGCATAAATTTGGGGTTAAAAGTAACACTTTTTGTTCATAATAAATTTAGATAAATTTGCTTGTTTTCATTCATCTGTGCTTTCTTCCAGTTTATGAACTTTGTGAACAGTTTGTGACTGTGATCTGTAAGGCAGACATCCAGACTCCAGGAGTGAACCACACAAAGCTCTCCTTAAAAAGGGGGCCAGGGTCAATTTTCCATTTCCCCATCAAACCCGGGTTAGGCTTACTATTGTCTAGGCTCAAGGGGAGGAAATTCCCTCAAGGCTGTGACCTTTGCAACGAGTTAGGACAGTTATGAGTTTTATCTTTGAAGAAGGGAGTTTCCCTAGATGAGCACTAATGATTTAGGTATGGGGTCACTGCCAAGCAACAAAGTAGCACAAAAAACCCAGTTTCAAAATTCACATTATTTGATGAGGATTGGTCAGTGAGAGCTCACCTGCTAGAGTACACAAACCAAAGAGCTTGTCCAAGAAAAGACTGCTGAATTGGACTGCTAAAGAGAGATCAAGGAATGTGGAAGGTCTGGGCTGGGTTCTCAGATCCTGGAAGCACTGTGGTTATATTGGAGGTTATACACACCAAGTACAAGGACATCCTCAGGCTGCCACCCAGCCCTGGTTGATGTTCAGGTCCTGAAGAGCAGTCAGTGCAGCACTGCAGGGAAAGGGGATGCTGTCTTTCCCACAGGGATCCTGTGACATGGGAGCACTGAGCGCTGCCTTGCTCTGCCTGCTTGCACTGCTCCTGGTCTGGGACATCACCCCCGAGGTGTGTTGGACCAGATGCTGCTGAATACAGCTCTGCCACTGCACACTCTCAAATTCTTGAGAAGTGAAAGCACTAAAAGTGTTGGCCCTTATCTAAATACCTCTCTCTTTCTCCTGCAAAGGACATTGAGGAGTTGTCTGTCACTAGTAAAGAAAGAGCAGGGAGCCACTTGTAATCCCCACGTTATTGTCTCAAATTGTGAGTTATGGTCCCACCAGCCACGATTCTGCCCAGTCACACAGAGCCTCTATGCAGCCACAGAGCTGCATCACTCTGTAGTAGCATCTTCCTCAGCCACATTAATTTTATACCACGTTTCAATATTTTTTTCCCCAAGAGCAAATCTAATGTTTCTACCTGCCCTTTAATCACTTCTGGTTCATAGCAATCTGTGTCAAAGAACATTATAACAATAATATATAACTCTAGGGAACACTGATATTATGTAAACTGCAGCATAATACTTAACATATTAAATTCAATTTTTCAATTTAGCTATTCTCTGTCTGTTTTACTTGGCTTTAAACTAGACAAATTTCCAGTGCCAAATGCACCAGTTGGAACTGACCACCTACAGCACAAGATTAAGGAAATGAAAAAATGCTGTGTATTTGTTCTGAAGCTAAAACCTCCTTCTCTTCAGCGAAGGAACTTCATTGATTAAAAACTACACTACTTTAAATTAAATAAAATGGAAATATAATGAGCTGTTGTGGAGTGAAGTATAGTTTATGAAAGGTTTTTCAATCTCATAAACTCTAAGGGAGGTCACTCTTCTGCTAACAGAATTTTCCAGGCTTCTCTACAAAGGAGAAATTTATCTGTAAACCTGGCAATTTTGTTATAAAGCCAGTACAAGTAGTGGAAAGTTGATTTCAGTTCACTCGAGATCCTTTTATTTCTACATATTTGCCCTGTCTGTAAATAACATTTTATTGACAGTGTCACATCTTTTGTGGCTCTGTGGAGCACAGCTCTGGCTTGGCTCTGCGGTGAGGACTCCAGAGGCTCAGCCTGCCCAAGCATGCAGGAGCCACAGACAGGGTGTTACACGGGCTCTTGGCTTTGTCAGCATCTCTCCCACTACTGCAGCATGAAGCTGCAGCAGGAGCTCGGGAAGGAGCACAGCTTCCTCCCCTTACCCAGAGACAAAAGGTGTCCAACACCTCTGGAGTCATTCCGTCCCATTCCAGCGAACGTGCTCAGTGGGAATGAACATCCACAGATGAGAGACAAAGCACTGACTCCAGAGGAAGGGTGGCCCTGCTGTCTGTTTCTGACAAAACAAAGCACATACTTATTTCCGAGGCTTGTTAGCTCAGAAAATTTCCAATGCTTCCCCAGCCACAAAGAAAAACAGAGGTGTAAATTAGTTCCAAAATGTAGCACAATGATCCTATCAGTCTTGGAGCCATTATGATGTTTTCTCAAGTACAGGCACAGTTGGTTGGAGGATATAACTGTCCGGTTTAAAATATGTACCTTAACCTAAATTCTATTAAACAAAATAATTTCATTACCGTTTGTGTGCTGGAGAACAGCAACAATATCATGGGTGCTACTCTATGAGTTCTTTCCCATCCTTTCTGATATAAAACCAGTTTAGCATATCATTCAGTATAGATTTCAGGCTGTCCTTTATGTCCACTGAAGGAGCATGACTGAAGACTCTCCAGCATTTCCAACTCCCATGTAATGAAAATAATTTCTATTTTCCCATTTATTTTAAAGTTCCATGACTTGCATACTTATATTACTGCATACTTGTGTGAAATACAGGAGGTTTGTTTAAGTTACAGGCCAGCTCAGAAAGGAACAGAAAAATAGGAAAAGAAAAATATAGTACATGTTCAGTGCATGTTGATTATGAAATCATCAGATCACTTAAAAATATATAAAATTAATCTCAGCCAGAATACTGAAATTTTACCCAAATTATAATAGTTTTGAATGAGTACTTTCCTAACCAATTAAAACATCATGATTCTTCACAGAACTCCTCCCTTTTCTTTAATTCATGGTGAAGTAGTAGCATATTTTGTGGCTGTTGTTAAGGTTGCTCTTTGTTCCACTGCACTGGCTCCACACATGGTAGGTATGGGATATTACCAGGAGTAAAATCATAAAATTATGGAAAAGAAGGGATACTATGTTAAAAAGCCCATAAAACACCAGCAGGTTTTAATTTACCGTGTCCCTCCTCAAGGTAAGCAAGTAAAAAAGCTGTGTTATCTCTTGGATGCCTCTCATGAGTGAAAGCATCAAGATTTGTGCCTCATTTCAGAGAGACTGGATAGCAGCAGGCCTTTTGACAGTTCTCAGAAGAAGATCCTACTACACTTTGGATCTAGAGTGATGTTAAGACAGAGAACTGTGTTAAAGTGAAGACCAAAAGACTGAGAAGAGGCACCACTGGAAAGGCCGTGGGGGTGAGTTATGTATTAAGTCTCAAGAGCCAGCTCAGAATTACCACACAGATGAGTGTGGAAAGATTTTTTAATATCTTTCCCTATAATGATAGAGAAAATTAAATTCTAGTAATTTTATGGTTAACACATTCCCAAACTGTTATTTTTATTCACAGAGATGGTTCCTCTCAATATATTTTACTAAGCTCCACTTCAACAGATTGGTAATTGTGGCTTCCATCCAACAAAGCACACACAGAGGTGAACCTGTGAGTAGCTGAATGGATTTTAGTGAAGTACAGATATGTTTAAGGTATTCATACACTTAACTGCTTTGCTGGATTGTGGTTTGGATGAAGAACATCTCTATATCACTCCATCAGCCTGTCCAGCAATCCAATGGAGCCATCGAAAAGTTAATGTGATTGCTAAGTCATTGGAAACAGGGCATGCACAAGTCTGGGAAATCATCTTGTGGAAGCACTTGTCTGAAATTAGCTCTTGCTTTTGCAAATTAGCTCATTTTTCTGAATAAGAGAGCTGACTATTCTGCCCAAAAATGGTGAAATTAAATAAAATTAACATGCTCGGTTATTAATCAAATAGGTGGCACCCTATTGCAGCTTAAGAGCACATTTTACAGGGAAAAGCCTGTTCAAAGAACCAGTGAAAAAGTATATGTGTTTTATTAACAACAGAATAATGTTATTATTCTTGTATTTTATTAGTTCTGAATAATATCCTCCTAATTAAAATTAATGTCATCTAGATTCCATGCATAGCATTTTAGCAAGAATAAAGAAAACAATCCAAATTTCCTATAAATACTTTTCTGCACATTAGAAATAATTATCAACTAATTTACTTAAATACCAGTCTTGTGCTACCACAGTCAATGAGGCTTGTGCTATACAGCAAATTAGGTTTCAAAACTCAAGCACAAACAGAAAGCAGGGGCCTCGGCTGAGAAATCACGAAATGGTGTTGAGCTCAACAGGTGAAATTATCCGTGAGGAATTGTGCAGCTCTGAGCCAGTGCCCTGATGTGCAGGAGGAGGCAGATGCTGACAGAACACTGTGGGATGCACAACACCAGAGCTGTCTAACCAGGCTTGAGCCTCACCTCGGAGAAAGGAGCAAGGAGGGAGCCTTTGCAGAACTGCCTGCTGATTTATGAGATTAGATCCCATTCCAACACTCCTTAGGTATTTAAGCCTTAAGGAAACCCCATGACACTCAGGCTAGAAAGGCCAAGATTTTCTGAAAGAAAGCAAAAGATGCATAAAGATTCAGATATGTTTTTCAATGGTCTTAAAAGCACCTCTGTGTGCACCTGTGGTCTTAAGCATAGGTTAATTAATTTTTTTTTTCTTTCTTCAGAACAGCATGTTTCAGAGGCTGCTGAAATCAGTGGCAAGCCTCTCTTTGTATCAGTGATTTTGAACTTGACTGTGAACACAGTTTGTGAAAAACCGTCATGCATCATCTCCATTTGCAGACAGACAACTGAACACAAGCACTACACTTGATTTTCACTCTGTGCCTGGTTCAGGAGACTGTCTGGTATCTCATATGAAACCTTCTCTAATCTGAAAACAAGATCAGAAGTGAAGTTTATCCCTTCTCATTGCAAAGACCTACTACCAAGGGCTTTAGGATTTTTAGGCCTGCAGGAGCATTATCAATATACCTTTGTGATTTTAAGAAGGGTTAAATAAAGAAGGAAAAAGCTACCGAGCTACTGGTTTTCCTCAGGTGATTACACAGGGACCATAGAATTCCTTCTATTTGTTACAGGAGGATTGTTGTAGCCATGATCCAAGGATATAAGAGAAGCAGGGTGGAGAGTATCTTTCATCAGACAGTTCGAGGTAGAAAAATACCTGGCAAATACCTATTCAAATTTGGAAAGGATCAACAAACCTCTGACTATGTGAAGATTAGAAACAATCGGTCCAAGTTCAGTATAAGAAAGAGAAGCAGTTACATGATTTGGTCATTTTTTCTTCTTGCTTCAGAGTGCAATATTTTATATTAAGCCTTTATCCTTTGCAGCAGGGTGGAGAACAAAAAAAAAACTCAGCCAAGAACTGTGGGGAGCTAGTTAAAATTAAAGTGGGGAATATTAAAATGTCCCATAAACTCAATCCTTTACTTAATCCATGAACAAATCCCTCTGTATCCAGTATTTTTATTTCCTAAGTTTTGTTCTGAAGATATTTTCTAAGTGTAGAAAATACATGAGGGGGACACGAGGTCCATAAGGACCATGACTGAAAATTTAGTGATTATTTAGCTGTTTTACAGAAAATAATTTCTCAATCACAACTGTTTTCGTTGTTTGTTGCTTATATGCCTGAGCCTGTTTCAACACATGGAAACTGTATAGTTTTGCTGTTGTTATTGTCCTGGGTGCATCTGGCAAATTAGGTAACCTTTGCTTTGTTTTGGGATGCCCATGAGCAAGATCTGTGGAGTGGAGAACACAAGTGTTGTTATAATTTGAACACAAGGCAGTCATTTTTTCAAGTACTGCAGTTTTGGATGGTTTTGGTCTTTTTCTTTGTCCTTAATGGGGTCAAAATTGAGTTTTCTACAAATACTTTCAATTTTACCAAAAAAATCTATTCTATTTTAGGTACTGTTCATTAAAAAAAGCCACACCCCTCCAAAAAAACCCCAACCAACCAAGGAAGAAAAACCAATAACAAAGACCAAAACAAAAACAAACAAACAAAAACAACAAAAAAACCAAGCAAAAAGAAAGACATCAGGGCTTTACCTTAAATTCCAGGAATCTGTCTGAAAATAACTAGAAAAAAACTTTAATATTAAACTGAAATGGTAGGGGAAAAAGTGTGTGTGAGTGTGTGTGCTATGCCAGCCATTTCAAGGCTATTGTGGAAATACCTACATTTTTTCTTATTCTATTTAAAATAAAAATTATTGCAATTTCTTTATCTGTTTTTTCCTTGAAATATTTCTAGTTTTCAACAGTGTGTCCTAATTTAAAACGTGAATGTCAAAAATTTAGTCTTTTCCTATGTTGCAAAACCTCAATTTTGCTTAGCTTTAAACTTAAGTAGTTTAGTAGTTTTAAAAATGGATTTTCCATGTAGAATAAAGAAGAATACAGCTACAATATAATGTGGAGAGGAGGCAGAAAATTCTTCTTCTTCTGGACTAGAATATCAGAAGTTCATAAAATGAAATATTCTAATGAATCTATAAAATGAAACATCATCTAATATATTCTCTATTCATAATGGAGTCTGCACATTTCATGTTTTCCCCTTGGTCTTGAAGGAGAAAAAATTGTTGTTTTATTTATGATTTGTTACAAAGAATATATTTTTATTTTTCACTTATGTAATTTATATTACATTTGTAGATAGATACAGACTATCTTAAGCAATACTCAGTAACCTGAGAGACCTGAGGGTAAAGTGACTCACGTAATAAACAATTACCTCAGAAAGATTAGGGAATTAAACTGTTCCTGACAAAGCTATAGCTGAGTAAAAGATTCTGTTCTGGATTTCTTTGAATGTCTTTGTTTTAATTCCAAAAAACACAACCAATACCTGATAGAAAGCATTACAAGACAGCAGCGAGGACAGGCTTAGAGCATGTCAAGTGCTTATTATTGTATTTTTTTAGAAGAAATTTATATGGCTCCATAGAAGGAAATTCCAGGTGTTCCCTCCGTTTTAAACTATGAACAATTCTTGGTCCTGAGTCCTAATATTCTTATCATTCACAAGGGAGTCAAAACCAAGGAGATGGCCTTAAGCTTCATGACCTTACTCTGCTATTGTCCAGTTCCAATAAATTGTCCATTCCAGCTGGTGAGGGTCAGAGCAATACTGAAAGCTGCTGCTCACAGTCATCCTTCTCTCTTTATAACCTTGACCCAGTGAAAAGCTTGAAGTGTCAGTCAGGGACTGCCTGGCATCAGCTTTCCAGGAGTGTTATTTCTGGACTGCTCATCAGAAAAGATACAAAGAGCTGAGTCAAGTACAGATTTAATTCAGTACTGATGCCCACTTACTGAACACTTCCTTTAAAATAACTTTTCTACTCAATTTTCACTAAGGTCATTACCAATAAAACTGCTTGCACATTTGTTCAGCAGCATCTTGGCAACTTGAAAGGAAGTGGTAGCACAGTGGGAATAGTTATCTACAGTTCCAGGTAAGAGCTGTGCTGAATCACTATATTCTATTCGTTCTTGCACTGCCACTTAAATGCATTGCTAAATTGAATTTAAAGTTTTGGGTTGTAACATCTCTCTTCCTGTGGTTTGTTGGGGTTGTTTTTTGTTTGTCGTGGGTTGGTTCTTTGGGGGGGAAATGATACAACTTCTGTGAAATTCACTCATTCTGATCATTTGTATTTGTCCACAGTACACTATCGAGAAAGATCAGAGGGATGACCCAGCTCATTCAGCTACTCCTTGTCCTGAAACAGAATTTCCACGCAGAAGAAATGTTAGGTGTTGATGAAAACAATGTTGGTTCCTTCCAGTTTTAGTTTGCACAATTTTAAAAGTGAACACATCAATCTGCTCTCCTCTTGTCTCCCTTTTAGCAGTGCCTGAGCCTGCACAGCAGCTCAGCCTAAACACATGAGCAAGAGAGACATTTACAAGCAAACACCCAAATCCTTATCTGGAATAAATCCTTTGCAGTTTAACCACAGACAGCAGATACCAGCTTAACATACGACTGCTTGTAACAACTCATAGAAACTGTTTCTGGAGGATGCATTTGCTGCAATTTTCACTGCTCCATGATTACTAATTCACCTCCTTTTCTTTAGAGAAGTGAAAGCCAAATTAGCTGATATATTGGGACAGAAGTGGGTATGGGAGTAGTATGATATCAGACCAAGAAGTGCCAGAGTTGGCAAATAGATACCATGACTTAATTCTTTAATTATCTGTTCTGGAGAGCTACACTGCTAAAGTCTGAATATCATAAAGCTCTTAGCGAAACTTGTCTGGAGTTGATTCATTCAGTTTCTTGTTGAGCTCGTTCCTCAAGGCTAATCTGCATCTCTAATTGTGTTTTATGTGCTTCAAATACAGTTTACCAGCTTTTATTTCTACCATTGAATAAAATGATTCAGTAGTTATTTTAAGCTTAGCATAAAGGTTCTGTTTATAATATTATAATAACCCTAAATGATGATTCGATTGTCATTCAAGCAAGAAACTGAAGACTCAGTCTTCGAGCTCAGGGGTTTAGGGGTGATTTCCATATTCTTATTTTCAAATACACAGAAGAGTGGGGAAGGTAGGATTCACATCCAGTGGCATGACTTCTATATCTTTAAACCAGAAGTGTAGTCCTTGTCATCCTGTTCTAGAGGAATTAAAAGGTCTGTTAATTTGGGCCTTATGTAGATGAACTTTTAAAAGTGCTAGAGAGAATTCTGCCATGCAAAAATAGCTCTAAAATCACTTAACGTACGATATAAGCCGTCACCTCCAAAACTGTTCAAATTGAGAATCTTCCTGTGTCTGGGAGTACAGGAAAGATACATATTACTATCATGGGGTTTTTTTCTGTGCTCTGAACAAAAATTTGGCATAAGTTTGTCCCAGAGGATGAAAATCCACTTTGTCTGTGTCCAGCCCTGGGAAGTTTGCTTTTATTCATGTGGAACCATGACACTTTTCCACGTGAGCTGTGAGAAGACAGTACTAGACTTATCTAACCTGTGCAGATGTCAGTGGGATGCTAGAGAAAGCCTAATTTATCCCTAATTCAAGGATAGGGTATAGCACATATTGATAGGATAGAGGGCAAGTTCCTTTTGCCTTGATGATAGGTTTGCATATCTATCTTAACTGAGGCAACACACTTTGCAAAGAGATGGAAGATCACCTGTCCCTATTGGTATGCCAAAACACTTCTTCATAAAGGAAAAGGCTTTTCAGATTTTATGAGTTTCCTGTCCTGTCTCTGATAGGGAGTGCTTTAAAAAAAAAAGTCTCATTACAATCCTATACATGTGAAGCACCTGTGTGTACTCAAATGACTTCAGAAGAGAGAAAATGGATGCAAGGTAATACTTAGTTATAAAGCAGCCAGCCCTGAGCACGTCACAGCAGTGAAGAGAAAACAGATCCTCCCTGGTTTAATGCCATTCCTATAAAGATTCTATTTTACATGATCTCTGTGTACATTTATAAGAATCTGGTACATAAACTTGAGACACATTTACTGCCAGAAGTCACAGAAAGATGTGGGTAAGGTGGGAATGAAATAATGTGTTCATTTGTATGGGTACAAAACAACTTCCAGCCAAAACCATGAGGAACACCAAGAAAGTAATTTCCACTGTGTTTTTCCCACTTCTCGGAGGGCTCTGGCCACAGGTAAGATGGTCTAAGACTGGGACTTTTGTCTTCTAATGGCTTCTGGCTAACTTGCCTATTCCTGAAGGTGAATTAGCACAAGCCTGGTTAATCTCAGATGAAATTCATATCCTTTGCAATCTTATGGTCCGAAACAAAAGAATTAAAATATGTGAATGTTCCAGCCTTGCAAGAAGTGATAAAACATCACGTAAACACCCTTGAGCATAATCTATTACTTTTAATCCCTGCATTATTTTACTCTAACATGCACATACAACCTCTCTTTACATTCCTTCAGCTTTTTTAGACTGATACCACGTTAATCTGCTGAAGGTCAAGCTGAGAAAATGGAGGAAGCAAAGCAAGAGCTGTTAGGAATGGTGTCACATCACACTGGGCTCCCAAACAAATGGGCATCAGCTGCAGAGGCAGGTGCTTGCCTCTTCATCAACTTCCTTCACACACCTGCTATCTTATCTTGGATTATGTTTTATTGCATTCAATGCAGTATTTAATAAGTCATTGGTGTGTAATTGTTTTCATATATTTGTACATTAAATGCAGAAGGAGTGGGCGTAACCTGAAGCAGAATTCTCTCCCTGAGATATTTCCCTGGGCTTGGCCACAGTAGAGATAATTGTCTTTTATTATGGTGGGTAGTAATCTGTGTGCAATTAATCACAATTTATCAAGAAGTAAAATTTAAATTTGCGTCTTTAAAAGAACAGTTTTGTTTTTTTTCTCAGTGTCTCACTTGTAACTTTTCTTTGTTACTTGGGATTTTTATGACTCAGAGAAGGACCAGAGTACAAATATGTTGACAGATTTGCTTTCTGACACTTCATTTAAATTCCATCCCTTTTCCAAACTTCTAGATAACACATTGCTAGGACACACCTTTCCATTATTATATGCAACCTGCTTTTTCTTCAGTTGTGAAATAGTTACCTGTTCCACCAACAGTCCAAAAAATTTATAAATTATATGTATATAAATTGTATGATATGCAAAACAAAAAACACAAACAAACAAACAACAACAACAAAAAAGGAAAAATAATAATAAGAAAAAGCTTTTTTTAGAAATTACATTAGGGCATTAAGGACAGTACAAATTGCTTTTTCTGATAACCCAATCAGACAAAACAGAGTTATTCTAAATGTATGGACAACTTAATAATTCATTCTGTACTTTACATTATCAAGAATTTATTTAATCAACAAAATATTAGTTAAATTATTAAGTATTTATATATGAATTTCTAGACTGGATGAGGAATCAGCCTTATGGTTCATATTCCTGAAGATGCTTAATTTTTTTTTTTCTCTATGCATGAGAATAACCTGGCTGAATTGTTGGACTGTATTTCTTGAAAACAACGAGATAACCAATAGCCAGGATAATGCAGAGTGGACAGATTTACACATCATTTCTTCCCTGACTGCTTCTGCTCTTCAGGGGAGTATTTGTCACATCATTATCAACACCACTCAGAAAGTCTCCTGAATCCCTCATATTTCTGATGTGGCTACAGGAAAAAACACCCAAAATAGGGGGGAAAATATCATAACAATGATAAAATACTAAAGGCATTGAAAAAAGTGATTAAGTGATAATCAGAATTATCTTTCACCCCAGTTAAAAAGGAATATACCTTGTTTAAGGAAGAAAGGAGTGACATCTTTTATTTCTTATTACTTTTTCTCTTCATTAAGCCTTGGATCTAATTTTTTTTTTTTAACTACTTCCAGACATAAAATGAATTGTGCAAAGGTGTTTTGATACAGGTTCTGGCCTGATTCTGATTCCTTTACAAGGAGAATAAGCTGTCTGGTGGGAATATTAAAAGGAAAAGTGAAGAAAATGGAGACATTTCAAAGCAAAGTGAAAAATATGAACAGATGCAAGAGTGAAAGTTCTGGGTTTGTCTAAAAGAAGGGATAGTCAGAACAATTCACATACATGCACAGCAGTTGGCCTCAATGGAGAACATATTTTTCTCTGTACTGGAATTGAGATGAAAATAATAACACTTCAGTGCATAGGATGCAGGCCAGCCTGAGAAAATATTCCATCTGAAAGGCAAATTGATATTCAGCTGCACCAAAAAAGGTGGTTATGAGACCACCATTTCTTTAAGAAAAGGTTGCACAAATGTGTCTGAAATACTGAGAATGTCACACATTCATAGGGTTGGCCTGACTGTAGCCCAGAGATGAATCCTCCAAGTCTTTTCTAGACTCAATGCCTAAGACTTTAAATTCATCCTACTGGTAAAATGTAATAAATGGACTTAAGATCTCTCTGTGAACTAATTTACTTCAGAAGTATCACTACATTACGGGTCAGAGATATACTGGATTACCAGAACATTGGGTAAATTCATTTTAATTCTCTAATTTCATGACAGTCTGCTCCATAATGGTATAGACAAGATTAAAATTCACTCTCCTTAAAAAACAAGAGGCAGAGGAAAAGAATTTTCACCCTTGACTGACTGAGAAGAGTATTTTTAAAAAATCAGTATTTTTTCATTCAGCTCTAGGAAGGATGGTTTATTGTGATTATTTTTCTATTCTGTGTGCATTTGGTATTGAAAAATCTTACAGGTTTCCACAGCAGTTATATTTGAATCTGCTGCCAGATCTGTTCTTGTTCCAGCTGTCCAGGTCCAGCTCTGGTTCAGAGCCAAAGCTGCTGCATAAAGCTCAGCCTCAAAAATCATATTTAGCTGGAATGGATTGGACTTCAGAGAAGCTCTATAAGAGTAAGGGAGTGTGTGCAGACAGTATTAGCAGACAGGAATAGCTGAACTTAGATGATGCAGGAGCTATTTATGGAAAATTAAGTTACATTAGTAGCTTGTCTGAGAGCAGCAGAGAGTTTCTGTTTGCCAGACATTTTGACTCGAGAAAAGCAAGGCTGGCTGACTTTAAGGACAGAAATAAAGGCAGGACAAAGTTCAGGCAGAGATTAGTAGAAAATGCAGGAGAAACTTTAGTAGGGGAAAGTTTAGTGGTTTCGTTATTAATCCTTGATTGCAGGTCTTTGTGATAGAAATGCAATGTACCATGATAACAGGGATTCCAAAAGGAGTGACACCCACTATGCTGGGCACCGAAAAACTTGTGCAAATACAAGTTTGAATAAAAAATTATTACCTGAGTCTTGAAGACTTTACCCTCTAAGGAGGCTGAAAGTCTTGAAGAGATACCTGATAGCATCTATTGTCTGCTGGCCACTGTGCACGTCCTTCCTTGGTGACAATGGCTGCTAGGGTTACTCCTACAGGAACTTTGCAAATGGACAATGGTTTCCAAGACTGACGTGAGAAAATGCAAACAAAAGATAAAAGACAAGAGTGTAAGGATTCAAATAAAAAAAAGTCGAAGGTAAATAGGCATTTTTGTTATATCACTTCTGGTGAAGCACAGCATTAAAGGCCAGCTACTTCTGAGCAAATTGTAATTCTGTTTTCAGTGGTGATGGAAGCTGTGAGCTTGCTAGAGGATGTTCAGTATATTTGCTTCCATTTTTATTCCTTGCAGCAGTTCTCCCTGGAACACACTGCAGACAGACATCTGAGGATCTTTTTTTCTCACAGAATACACCAGAGCTGGATGCTTGAGAGGAGAAAGTGCTAAAGGTTGACTTCAATGGGAATGCTCCCCGACGAAGGTGAAGATTTGACCCAGAAAGGTTTGAGTGAGTTTCTGAACAAACTGAATTATCTTTTGTGTTTTGCAAACATGGGTCACCTAAAAAAAGTGCAAAAGTTTAACTCCCAGACCACATGTTTGAGTGAAACTATTTCATGTTATTCCTTTAAAAAACAGCCCTTCTATTTTACTTCCAATCTGCAGTGAAATGTTATACTCTAAATAAAAACTGTCTTTAAGCCTGCATTTTTTAAATGTAGTGCATTAGCCCTTGCAGTTATTTGCTTTTTAGATTTCTATTAATCCTAAACTTACCTCTTTTCATGAAATTCTTTTGATTCCTTTTTTATTTGCATTTATTGGCACAGTAAGAACATGTTATTTTCTCAGCAATTTCTTTAAAGTTTGGGCCTTATTCTACAGAACATTTGTATTGAGCAAAAATACCACAATTTAAATGAGGATACAAACTGTGTTTGGTCATGAATAATGAAGATCTGTTTCTTCTTCCAAAGATAAAGTGTCTACATCCTGTTTCTATAATATTCTTATCTATGAAAATATTAGTTCTCTTATTCCAAAATATTTTTTGTCTGCCTAAATTATCACAGTTTTCTTAGGACTAGTTGATCATTATAGTTCATTTAGAGCAGCACTTAAAAAAAGCTTCCAAAACCTTTAACATATTTGGAATATTTGCTCATATTTCAGAATGAAATTTTCTGGTTCGTTCTGATGTAATCTATTTACTGAATCTAAACTAATTGCTTTGATTTCTCTTGACTTAAAGAAATCTCTTCTCTTTAAAATTTTATATAGCAAATGAGCAACAATTATTTTTTGTCTATCTAATGCTAGTATCTAATATGTTGATTTTAGAATGGTTTAGATTGTTTTAATGAGTTGATTGAATTCAATATTGAAATTGAAAAGTGAAATAGTTAATAGCCATTTATTGAAATAGAGAAATAGCCAATGCACATGTAATTTTGTCATGTTGTAGTATTTAAATACTTTTCAGTACAGTTCAGTATATTCCTATTAATAATTAAAAACATCTTGTAATGGATTAAAGGTGACCAGTTCCAAGAAGAAGAAACATGGAGAGATGCACCGTAAGAGATGAGCTAATAACATGAAAATGTGGGAAATCATTTTCAAAAAGTCTGAATCTCGACTTTTGCTTTATAAATCACGACCCAGAAGTAACTGGGGATTCAGCCAGATCTCATTAATTGCAGAGGAAGAGAAACTATAAAGACTGAAATTTATGTAAAACCAGTTCACTGGTCTATTCTTTTATGGGAACTATTTGGAATCAATCTGTATCTGCAACTCTTCTCTGGGAAATGAGTCGAAGAGCTACAGCAGGTGCTTTAAAGTAATAAGGGATTTCCTATGAAACCCAGTGGAGTGATGACTCACCAGTTTAATTATGGCCTTCTTCTGTTGTAAAGGCAGGACCATCATTTGTAAAAGGCTCTTGTCGAGTAAATGAGTTCCAACAGAAAATCTTTGATAGGGAAAAGAAGATGCCTATATTTTATTTTAAAGGGTATAGGATTTATAGAGAACATCTTCAGACTACTACAATGATTAGTGTTGTCTGGATATCCCCAGAGTAGCTGAATGGAGCAGCAGTAACTCTTTTCGTGCTGTCTGGCTTTACTTTATTTTGAATTTCTGACTTATCTTTCAGTTCAGCCATTTGATTTACTCCCAATTTATATATATCCCAGACAGACATTACCATAGTTCATACTGCTTCAGGATGGTTGGAGTGGGTTTGATTTGGTTTTTCCTTTAAAAAGACATAGCTAAAATTACAGTTACTATTTCTTAATTTTTCAGTACCACCCCTTTTTAGCAAGTCGCATACCCTGGGGAAAAAGGGAAGTCTTTAAAAATGGTGAACCAGCTCCTGGGACTTTTACTATTTACTTTGAAAACCACAATTTTTCACCCCATAAAATGGGAGGTAAGATCTTCCATATCCACTGTGTCTCTGCTATAGGAGACACCTCAGGACTGATGGTACAACATTCCATCCTGACAAGTGATAAAACATAATAGCTGAATCAGAAACTCCCTTTATAATATTTATTGCAAAGTAGCAGTTTCCAGTGAAAATTCCATTGATGAAAGGGGGAGGGAGGTTCTGGTAATTAGGGTTTGGTAGAAAAAAATCATTAGGCAAAATGGTTATTTTCAAGGACAAATGGGTCATGTAACCCATTTCTCTGTTCATTTTCTAGGTTGGTTAGTTGTTTTCATCTGCCTCTTCTACTCAGAAGTCATTAACCTGATTTTGCCTGTGTCTGTCTCCATCTGGCACAATGCATCTTCTTGCTAAAAGGTAAACTTTAGGTATCTATCTGGAGGGTAAAGGAAATAAAAAAAGCTCATAGCCAATATAAATCAAGAGAAAAAGGGGAAAAGAAAGCCACTTAGAAGTGCAGGTGTCATTGATTGACTGTAATTTTAAAGGGTCTTTCTCATGACGGACAAATTCCTGAAGTGTTCATTAACTAATGGAATTATGGTGGCAAGTGACTGCTGTCTCACAGAACATCAGGTTAAAAAGTGCAGAGGAATAATGAGCTTTCCTCTGTCATGGCTTGGTGTCCTCACTGTCTGGAGCTCACTCAAAGACACTGGAAAGGATCAAGGGGGTTTCACTCATGAAATTCATGTTTATGTTTTCCTCTTCCCCAGGAATTCCTGCTCAAATCTTCAAATTAAGTTGAACTCAGAGGGTTAAACAATAGAAAAACAGCACCTGGGCCTTAATATATTCAATTACCCAGAAAACAAAATCAATTTTGTTTTTGTTAATAGCACTGAAATATGCATTACACTATTTTAATTAAAACAGTCTATTACACTTGCCATTCAGCTCATTCCTGCATATTCCCTTAGGGCAGTAGTCATGTACTGTGATAAAACATAATGAAAATAATTTATAAAGGAAACAATACAATAAATCAATCTGATGCTTAATGAACCTGCATTACAAGAATGGATACAATATTCTTTTTTAGACTATGTAGTGCATTCTCCTCAAATGACTGGAAGAATGCCCTAAAGCACTTAAAAAACCAGTACCTTGCTCCATCTCAGCATGCTTTTAAAGCACTGCAACTTGCAGTTTAAGCAAATCTTGGCACAACAAATAGAAATCTCTTCCATTTACACTAGGTTTTGATTTTTCTGTTATTTTACCTTTAGTCAGATTTATCTGCCTCATAGGGACACCTGTTGAGACCACAGGGATTCAAGTTACCTGCATACTTCAGCAGTCAGCTATTCGCTGTCTGTTCCAGAGACACAAATTTTGTAGCTAAGATCAAAGCTACTCAGGGAGAATTCTCAGCTCTCCATCAGAAATGTGAACAAAAATAGCAGGAAAATTACTGCCATTATTTACTTTTTTTTGTATATTCATATGATACTTAAATAATTTTCAAGGTCAGCCAGTGGTGTGAATTACCTTTACCTGAGAGCTGCCAGGGAATATCTGTCAGGATATAACATTTCATTCAGCAAGCAAATGTGTGCACAAAAGTCTGATTTAATGCAGTATTTACCACTTTGAAATTTATCTGCATATTGGTATCTGCTGCAAGATCTGCTACACTTGGAACAATCCTTCTTTAAGAATTTGATTACTCACATATTTATAGGAGAATTCAATTGGTTTAGCAAATTAAATTGTCCAGAAGGACCAGGGCAGCACTAATGCAACAGATGATCCAACACAGCTCTTTGAGAGAGGAGTCACTCAGGGTGACTTGATCATGAGCTCCACTGACACAGCCTCGGGGAATTCTTCTAAAGGTGTATTAAACTGTGTTTTTCCAAGCAGGTGGATAAGAATTGAATAAGAAAAAAAAAAAAAAAAAAAAAAACTCTACCTGCTACAGCTGAATAAGCAGAGATTGGCTGTGAAATTGCAACATTGCTGTTCTTGTACCCCATTAGTAAATTGGGGACAAAGAAAAAGAATGTGGAGGTGATGAGATACAGAGAAATTATACAAAAAAATTTCACTGGGTATGGTATCCCTTTGCAACTGCACAGATGGAGTGGCTTGTGTATCATCTATGTTAAATAAAATTTATTTGACTAGATCTTTAACTTCCTTGAAAACAATGACAACAATGACAACAACCACAAAAGGGAGTATTAAAATGCTACCAAAAAGGATTGTCAAATGCTTTGTCAATTCAGAGACCTGAATTGGTCTAAGAGGGGAACACCCTCCAAATGGTATTTTCTGAAATGTTGTTTTCTGAAATGCTACAACCAAAACTTTAGCATGCCTGGAAGTCCTATGTAATAATCAGGAATACAATTTATCACTCTGGTTATTTATTATTTTTGTGGGGGAAAAAAAGAAGAGATAGCAAAGAATGGTTTGAGTAAGTGCTATCAAATACCTAAATGCTGTTAGAGAGCAGTTCCAGAGCTGTTGGCTTTTTATGTTTTCTGCCTCCTCTCACCCCAAACCACAAAACCACTCTGGAGAACAAGAGGAATATCTGGGACGAGCTGCTGAGGCCGAGTAGCAAGAGCCATTCCCAAAGACTTCAGACAGACAGACAGACAGACAGACACCCAGAGGAGCAGAGCTTGGCCGCCAGCCAGGAGGGCCTGGCAGGAATCCTTTCCTGGGGAATCATCTGCTCAGAGCTGCATCAGCTCTCACAAAGGCTGGAGCAAGCTGTAAATCCCCGCTCACACAGGGGACAGATTTAGCAGGAGACAACAATCCCTGTCCCTCGGTGTGGCAGCAGCTCACCCAGAACAGCTTTGTCCTTTTGAGGAACAGCTTCCCCCAGCTGTTCAGCAATTTGCTGTTGCCAGCCCTGTAACCATTGCTGCAGGCAGTTTTTATAGGCTCGTCCTCTAATTTGGGAGAGAAGCTGGAATGCCTTTGGAAGCCTGCTGGCACACGGCATTAGAGGTGTCTGAAAAAGGCCCAGCTGTGCAGGTTACCTGCCTCAGGCAGGTTAGAAGGACAGGCTGACCATTCTGTGATTCTAGAAACCATTTCTTGTCTTATATGTTTACTCCCTTTGTTAAGAGAAACAAAAAAACCTCTGGCTGAAGTAGGTGAGCAAATGTGGAATGATCAGAAAATGCTCCCAAAGTTTGGTGAGGTGACAAAAACTCTGCATTTTCTCCTTCCTTATAGGAAGGATATATATAGGTATAGATTAGATATAGATATAGATATAGATATAGATATAGATAGATATAGATATAGATATAGATATAGATATAGATATAGATATAGATATAGATATAGATATAGATA
>VZRF01005916.1:351797-416492 GCA_013396875.1 Vireo altiloquus | reverse complement strand
AGATATAGATGATATAGATGATAGATATAGATGCTAGAGATAGATATAGATATAAAAGATAGAATAGACCTAAGTATAGATGATATAGATAGATATAGATATAGATATAGATATAGATATAGATATAGATGTATTCCGATTCTCATTGCTTCTACCACAAGTGACTTTCTTCTAGGTGATTAATTTCTTTGCTTGGCATAAACATTTCTGAGAAAGTGTGTTCATATATGAAAAATAGCCCTAAATGTGAGTGATTTCAACTCTTCTCCTCCTCCAGCCCACTGTTTTCTGATTACTTCAGTGTTTTCAGTATGGAAATTAGTGACTTTTACCCACTTTAAATAGTACCATAAAGCATGCAAAAAAAAGAGAAAGCTGACCATTCCACTCAGTGGTGATTCATTTACACATTAGTTTTGTCATTCTAAACAAAGTGGAAGGCATTTTACATCAGTCATTTTCCCTTTTCATAATTAATACAGTTATTTTAGATAGAATAGAAATGGATAAGCATATAAAACCTGGAGGTGCACTGAGAAGACAACTACTGATTGCCCCCAAAATTAAACTTCTCTAGAACACAATTATCGTTTGGGTGTTTTGCTCACATTTCTTGACACTCTTGGTCAATAAGATGCTGTATTTTACGGACAATTCATTCAGGTAAAATAATTGTATTCATATGCCTTATAGTATACTATTTGTGTTTGAGAATGTGGATTATTTAAGTAATTTTTTTTTCTAAAAAAACCCCTGGCAAATCTTATTTCATCCTCGCAAAGGTAGACAGAGGATACTCTGTTCAGAGGCCAGAGAAAAATGTATGAAATAAGCTATACTGTAAATTTCATTTTAAGTTAATTGAAACATAAAATGATAAAATTACAGAATACGTCAACCTCTGTCAAGCCTTTATTAGACATGGGTGAACTGAAATCCATGACATGGTCAAATTTGGACTGCTTTCAATAAGAAAATCAGGCAGATATCTGGTAAGTACACAGCAACCACTTGCATTCCAAATGTTAGAAGTCTAGAGCCCATAGAGAGTCTACCCTAAAGCCTTTTCTTGTCCTTGTCAAAACATTTCTTAGAGGTTTTTTTGCACACAAGAGAATGTTTAAAGTGTGGTAGTTATCCTACAAAGCATTTTCATTCTGAGAAGTATGGCAACTTAACAAGCACCAGGAAAAAATGGCTATTAATGGAAAGTTTAGGCAATCTTTAAATTTAGGCATCACCACATGTGCATGCTGTAATACACATATATATGTGCTCATTTCTGTATAGATCCAGTTCTGCTCTCTGCTATAAATCAAAGTCAGCACCTGAAGACAAAATATGACTGAGGAGAGATTTTTGTCCCATTGCCTCTTTGGGCCATCTCATTCCATTAAATAACCTACTTCTGAGAAACTTAGCTAGACCTTCACTGTTCAGTAACTTATGATTGCCTTTTTAATTAAAAGCTTGAACCTTACTTTATACTCATTAATCATATTAGATTGGAGTGTTGATATAAAGGCATGGCTCCCCCTCAGACACATTAACAGAAGCGTTATGGAAGTGCAGGGTAAGATGTGTGAGGATTTAAAGATGGTATTTCTCTCCTGGTCTGCTCTGCTTCTGCATGCTTTGCCGAATTCTGTAACTGCACACTCTCCTTGCTTCAGGACCCACTTTTGATCCATGTGATGGCATTGCATGAGCCAGGTTAGGCTAACAGGAGAAAAGCAGCAGGACAGGAGCCCCAGCCTGGTGTGTGAGCATCCCTTTGCCTCAAGCCTGCTGCCAGAGCACCTCCTTAGCTTGGAGATGTGCTGGACCTCAGCAGGTACAGAGGCTGTACAAGGTCAGGGTAAAGCTCAAGCCCCACCTCACACCTTCCACAGTCTCAGTTTCTCACACTGAAACCTTTCTCCTCAAGCTGCTGAATGCCACATCCAGTGTATGGCTGGAAGTGTCCTGTTTATCTGCACCCAACATATCTCCTTCACTGAGGGTCCTTCTCCCCCACAAAAATCGATAGCAAAGCTCCACATGATTTCAGTGGTAGCAGGGCTGGGTCTAACAAGTCTGGCTTTTATAAGAAATACAAGCCTTGGCCTCTGCTGGTATAAATCAACCTAAGTCCCCACTGGAACTGGGCTAATTTACACCAGAGCAGGATCTAACTTTACATATTCTTTTCTTTTTGCTCCCTCCTACTGGCAAGAGCCCAACAGCAAAGCTTTTTCTGCATTTGTTTCACTTCGTGTAAGGTCAGCTAAGGTTTTATGTAAAACAGATGGGCAAACTTAAAAATGATTTTTCACATTGCATTGAAAACCAGTAAAAAAGCAAAAGAGGGGAAAATTACTCTCTCTATTCTTTCAAAGGTTGTTGCAATGACCTTTATTTTACCCAATGCCTCAATTTTAAAAAGGGAAAAATACCCTCTGTTTTTATAACAGTGAAGTTGTTTTCTCTGCTATTCATAGAGGTCTCAAGGAGGATCAGCAAAAAAAAAGAAAATTCCCAGTGGTTCATTGGCAGTTTTAAAATGGGAATATAGTGCCCAAGTTATAAAATAAGGACTATATTTAAACATCCTTTAACTTATTGTGGTACATTTTTCTTCTCACAACTCTGTAATTTTGTGATAACTAATATTGTGGGACTGAAAGAGTATGCAGCCACACAGGTTACCAGCCTGGGAAGGAAAATGGCACAGCAATTTTGAATAGCCTGTTCTTTTCTTCTTAAAAACCAACAATAGCAACAACAAAATTTACACAAGTGGGACTTCGTGTTTATAGAAGTTTTCATTCTAAGGCACACAAGACAGAAACGTGGATTTCCCAATTAATTAATAAGTGTGGATTTCCTTTGTCCCTAATTAGGACTGCCATATTCAGGAATTTCCAGTTTGCTAAATGACTGTAGGCTGCAGAATTATCCATACTGCTCTGCATCCCTTGTAAGACACAGAGCACCAAGCAGAACTCAGCCTGTGTAACCTGTAGAGATATCCCTGCTTCCTTCCACTGAGCTCCAGCTCTGGGTGATACATCCAAGAGAGACAGACAGGGCAGAGAGAGTCTAAAACTGGTATCCAGAGGAGAACAGTGAGTTCAAGCCAAGTGCTGTAACCCATGATATGCAAATAATTCCTGGTCAAGCAGGGGATTCACAATATAGAGGAAAGGGTCGACAGGAAATGTAACAATGGGCTTCAACTACCAAAAAAGATACTGGAAAAAGGAAGCTTATAACTTGTTACTTATGTTGCTAATTAATAGAACTAAAAATAACAGAACTTACATTTTAGAGGAATTCGGGTTAGGAGGAAAAATTTCCAGTTTAGATAGAGGGACTCACTGAGACAGACAATTTCAGTGGGGATGCCCTGACCCTGCCAAGGTCTCCTTTTTGACAAACTGGTAGGAGTAACATTGGTAGGAATGGGCTCAGGTGATTCTGTCCTGGGCGTGGGGAATGGCCTGAGCTGAACTCACATTCAGCCCAATGATTTTATAATTCAAATGCATATATATTTCTAATATCCAAATAGCACTCATGGTTGCAAAAACTTATGCCTGTAATCATTAGAATTTTTTTGACTTTAGAGGAGTTTTGAATGGACAAATGTGCTATTAGGAAGTCTGTACAGGCATTGACTCAATACTACATATAATGACCAAAATAAAATTTTGGTTATGCACATGTATGTATTTCACATAAGTTTTGAAACTTAAAAGAAACAAGTAAAAATGTCAGGGAATTAAAGGCCATAATACCAAATATTTAACCAAATTTGTATGATTTTTCAAATATTTTAAAGTAGTTAATATATTTTCAGATAAAATTATTTTGTGGCTGCTTTGGACAGATACCCATATGTTGCCTAGTTTTGTGCGTGCTGAATTCTGTTCAGTCAGTTCAGACATTCCTGTCATTTTTTAGCCCAGAACATGCAATCTTATCCTGATGGATCCATTGACTGTGTATTCATTTGCAATCTAGTGTTAATGAAAGAAAAGAAAAAAAAGCCTGAATATTAGTTGAGAAGTTGAGACAAATTGATGGCTTAGTAAGTGTTTAATTCATTGAACTCTACAGAAATAGAGGAATCTCAGAATGAAGGAAGCTAATCTGACCACGAAACTTAAAACTGGCTCAATTATAATTACTTGGGGGGAAAAAAGGCAGGGGAAACTGTATATTGGAGCTTCAGGGGGTTTTCAGAACAGGAATATGACAGTCATTTAAACTGGAAAAAAATCAAGACGATTTTCATTTGAATTTACATTCAAACATTTCAGAAGACAAATAGCCTTTAAACTTTCCAAAATGCTTGGGGTAATTCAAAATTAAAATACTTTGATGTATTTAGACAAATTGAATCCAGGATGCCTCTGCAGGGGCAGGAGAAGTAATAAAGCTGCTGACTGCTTGCAGTGGTTGAATGTTTAGTCTACAAGCTTAACAATGGTTTTGCAAAGCAAAGTGAGAATGATTTTTATTGCAGATGGCCATGATGGTTTAATGTAGGACTGAAGTCTGCACTTTGACATGGTTATGAAACTGAATATTTGGCTACATTCATATATTACTGAAATAAAGACAGCAACATTAACCACAAATAATTTGGATTGATGCTTGGTACTTTACAAAGGAATTGAGATGAGAATTTTTTTTTCCTGAAATTAATTATTGCATCCTGGTTATCCCAATCTGATATCTACTTATTTGAGGACAGTGCC
Organism: Vireo altiloquus; assembly: GCA_013396875.1. Classification (NCBI taxonomy): domain Eukaryota; kingdom Metazoa; phylum Chordata; class Aves; order Passeriformes; family Vireonidae; genus Vireo; species Vireo altiloquus. The sequence goes on along the minus strand of VZRF01005916.1, from coordinate 411,747 downwards.
TCCAGATTCAATATCTGCTACTAAAGTAGTCCACAGGACTCAGGAGAGGGCTATTTTCATCTTGCTTTCATCATATTTATTATGCATAGGTGAGGAAAAGTCTGTCAGCAGGCCTTATCTGCCTTGAAAAGGCAGATGTCCCTTCAAGGACAAATAAAGCAGGAATATGAAAAGCTATTAGTGAATACTTATTATTATTTCCCTTATGAATTTAAATAAACTTTAAAAAAATATTTTCATTTAATTGCTAATTTTGATTTATTGCCTGCCAGCTTAGTATCTCAGAATTTAGAAGGAGTTTGCTAATACTGTAAAAAGATCATCATTGCTTTTAAGGATTTTAATTTTACAATTGCAAAGAAATTGCATCATTTCCCTCAACAAACAGAAATAACTGATTTCTTATACAGGAAGCTAACAAAACAGACAAATATGAAAGGCCACCATCTGTTAATTTGAAATCTATTTTTGCATATATACACTGCAAGAGTCCATAGCCATGTCCATGTAGCAGCCACGTTGAGCTAATTGTCCCAGGTGTTGAAAAACGTGGTCTTTTCAAAATAATGAATACTACATTTAAATATCTTATTTTTTAAAATAATAAACTGTGTGTTCTTTTTAATTGCCTTTGGCTTTCCAGCTTTTAGAATGCACTTGGGTCATGTTTTTACACTTTTCTCTTAAGCTAAAAGAAAAAGAAATTAATTTTTCTTAAATGACACCCAAGAGTCTCACATAATCACATTACCCAAGGAAATGGGACTTGAGGAGAAACACCAAACACAGTGAAACACTTGATAAAAGTATGGAAGCAGGCAACTACAAAATAGTAGTAAGCTATGTGTGTTTTAAAACAGAAGTCCCTATTGATCTTGGCTCAACAGAAGATTGCCAGAGTGAAAACAAACCTTTCCTAGTTGTGTGCTTATGAAATCAAACTGGTGTGCCATGTCTAAAAAGTCTGGGATTCTCCTGATAGAGAGATTTTACAATTAATAATTAGCCTGTGATCCAGAGAGATACTTGTGGGTGTTTTTGATGAGAAACAAACAAAAAAAAGGAATCATCTGTATATTGTTAGTATTCAGAGAGAAAACACACAGACATTACTCAACCTCCGGACTTCCAAAAGAAAGGGAAAAGCAGCAAAGCACAGCAAAGCAAGATTGGCGGGGGGGGAATTTAAGGAAAAAAAAACACCATTTAAGATTATATTGTCAGCATCTAAACCATCCAGGCTGAGTGCATCTCACTGAAAAAATAAACCTGTCTAGAGAATTACATATATATTCAGGACTCCTCTCTTAACTACTTATCAGCCTAGGTAGTGATTGCTACTGCTGAAGTTGGTAAAGTTAATACAAATTATTAAGAGAGCCAATGTTGCTGCTTTCTGTTGGGGAGATGTTCCACTTTCTTTAAGAAATTCCTTTCCCCAGTGGTTTGGTGAACTGGACCTACCCTCCCTAGGTTGTAATTATTGACCTTAGGATTTCTAATTCTCAGACATTCAATATTCTTGTAGACTGGAGGGCTTCACTTGTGCCCCAGTTCATTTCAAGACCTTCAGAACACTGAAATGTTTGCCTATAAAGCAGCTGAAATAGATCTAATTCAAATTACTAATATGGATCAAAGGACAATAGTGCCAGGATGCCCAAGGGAAAGGTTTACAGATGCCTTTGGTCACTAGAAACCTGTTGTCCTGAAGGTGGAAAAACTGGAATTCAATAAATCAGTCAAATTTCTATGTCAAACTTGCCTCATCTGACTAAATATTTCCCTTATTGTGTGGTTATATGGTGTTTCTGACATTCCATTCTCAAACCTTATATTGATGCCTCCCTTTCCAAATTAGTACCTAAAGGAATATAAGCTTTTCTCTACACCTGAGGCTTGATTGCAAATTGCCTCACCATTTAATTTATTGTGGTTACCATGACATGATCCTTTTTTAAAACGCCACAGTTGGCCTAAATTTAATTGCTTTGATACGAGTGCAAAGTCAGGCTGAGCCCAAAAGCTGTGTTATAACCGCTCTGGGTTTGCCCCAAAGAGTGATCCTTGTGCTGTGGAGTGCCTGGTGCCAGCTCAGCCTGGTGAGCAGACACACACAGCATCCATGGAGCCTGGCCCTCTGCTCAGCCACTGCCCAGTGCAAGAGTTTAATCACACCCAGGCAATGCTGCAGCTCAGCCAGGACTGGCAATCAGCACTGGGCTGCCAGGGAAGGCAAGAGGCCTTTGCAAACTTTTCGGCTGAGTCATTTGCTCAACGACAGCTGCTGTGGCAATTCCCTCTTCTCCTGACCTACCCTACTGTGCTTCAGAGCTCTTTGGGAAGGGAGACGATTGCACTAATGTGTTTGGACAAGCCTAACACGTGTGCAAATTAATAAGAATTGGATATTGTGGTCTGTATTTCCCTTTACAAATGCTGTCCTGCGTTTATGCAAACTGCACATCTGCTTACCTGCTCTGACTAATGATAAAGGATCTAGCAGGATGAGGAGAACACAACATTCCCTCCAGTGATACTTTGGTGGGGAAGGGTGGGGGGAGAGCCCCTTCCTTTACTGAATGTTAGGAACCTTAACCAACCCCTTAAAACAGGACGAATTTCTTATCTAATCCTCCTCTTCAAAAAAAGGAGGAAAAAATATCCACCTATCCACAAGTGTAAGCATCTGGGAGCTGGGGAGAACACAGCAGGTCACCCTTTGCAATACTCACATTTAAATTGCGTGAACAAATTTCCTGATTTGTTATAAAACAAAGCAGCACTTTTGCCTCTGCTATTAAAAACAAAATAAACACAAAGAATACAAACAGCTTATGGCTACAGGTGCCTGGTATCCTTCATGTGACAGTGAGGCCTGTAAGCAAGGGCACACTTTGGCTTCATTTCAACTTCTAACATTTTATTTCTGTTTCTAAAGCAGTCCTTAAACAGCTTTTAGCTAAACTACATGAAGCAAAAGAAGGAAAAATAGTGTAATAAAATATTGCTTCATTAGAAAATCGTTCAAAGATTTCTGCAGTCCTCTTCAGTGGAATTTATGCATAAATGAATGCCAAATTAAGAAAAGTTCCCACATTGCATTGTTTGTGCATCCCATTACATGAGCATTTCATAGCTTTCTAATATCCACACTGAGGCCAAAACCATCTGTAGTCGTGGAAAGATTTATAGCCCAGTCTCTGACTGAAAACACAGCGTACATCTTTTCTCCCTCAGAAACAAATTCCCCCTTTTCACCTGAGCACAAATGGCAGCGTGGCAGCACAAGGTGCAGGTGTTGTAAGATAGCAAAGGTACAGGAAGCAGAATCTCCCCAGAAATGCAATATTGCCAGGGAGGTTTGATGTGGCTTATCAGCTGTGTTCAGCAGTCATGCACTGCTCGGAGTGCCCTCCTGGAAGCTGCCAGGACTCTTTCCTGAAGGGTCCAACTCCACTAAATTTTGATAGCATGAAGAGAAATAAAATTTCTGCCTTCGAACATTTTTTGCAGGGGCTCACTGTGAAGCCTGGTGCATGGGCAGCCATACGATATCTTCAAAAAAGGAGTAGAATCCTCCACATATTTGCATAATTCTCTGTCAAATCTTTACAAGATATCATATATGATATTATTGATATAATTTATCAATATATGATAAATTTTTACATACACTGTGCTGGTATTCACAAAAGAGCCCCCTCTTTCCTGTTCTTTCTTCACTATAGCAACACCCATTTTCTTAAAAATGAAAGAAGAACAAATCAAGATTAATAATTTCCCTCTTTCTGAAATATCTTTCCTTTTTGGGGGAAAAGACATTACATTTCTTCAGCTCTGACTATGAGCTAATGCTAGAACTGAAGCTGCTTCTCATCAAAATTTTAGCATTTATTACCTTTACATATAAGATATATGACTTCTAGATTATTAGATTATCCTGTAAATCATTGCAACTGATTTAATTGTATTACCTTTCCTTAAATTGTCCAGTAGTTTTCACCCCGTGCGAAACCCTCTTGCCCAAGTCACAAGGTAAAAGATGCTATAAAGTTCTTAAGAACCTCGTCCAAACTTTGCTGTGAGCACAAAGCATCAAATATTCCTGTACTGAGTGCTAAAATATAGGCTGCATGAGGTTGGTGGGTGTGTGAATCTTGGTATGTGCATGTCTATCAGAACTGTAGGGCTTTCATTAGTTCATTACTGGTGTTTATTCATTTAACAAGGCCACTTTGAAATTCCCAAGATTTCTCTTTTCAGAACACAGACCTCTTGATATCACTCCAAATATTTGGAGGAACACTGCATTTTCTATCAGAGGAAATAATAAGTATCAACTCTTAATAAGTTGTTGAATATTTCAGCACTTGTGAAATATGAACTCGTAGAATCAGAGCTGCTGTTTGCAATTTGCTGTCAGGTACAAAGGGATTGTTCTCATATATTTGGCATTACAGTCAGCTTAATCCCTGTCTGATTTTCCTATGTCACAAGCCAGTGAAATAAAACTATGGGATGTTGTTTTATGAGCAATGCGATAGTAAACTCCCAAAGAAGGGTTTTTTTCTTAAACCCAAGCCTGCAAGTAACAGCTTGAGGAAAACTTTCTGGAATCATGCTCATTATTGCTTGGACTTAGTTTCCACAGGAATAAGATCTGAAACAATGTCTCCACGTTAAACCTTTAAGCTGGGATTCAGAATATGCTTATTCTTTTTAGGATGTAGAGGATATTTTTGGCTTATTATGTTAATAGAACAACACAGTAGAAGAAGATTATGAGTTTGAGTCTTTTAAATCTTGGGTATTTTGCTCGAAATTTGTAGGATGTTTGGAAAAGAACATTCTGATTTTCTGATTCTAGTATTTGGTAAGAAACTTGAGATCCATTTTAGATTTTCTTTAGCTTAGTAATAATATTAACAATAACAATGTACATACTGGCTTAAGTTTGGGAGCTCAATATCCAAAGGTTCAAAAATAAAGCTTTTTTGAAATATCCCCATGTCCAGTAAAGTCAGTGGTGTTACAAAACTATGAAACTTAAATTTTAGAGAAAAAGAAAATAAAAATATATTTTAGTTCACTTTATAAACATCTCTGGATGATCCTCAGCTGACATGCTGGAGAAAGAGGCTTGTGGTGCTTTGTTAGAGATGTATTAACTTATGCTATTATCTTGTGCATCTATTACAGAGCACCAGAAATTTCATTTCAGAGAGAGATTCATGATTTCTGAAATTAATTTATTTTACCTAATTTTCCCTTACTTTAAGGGGTTCTTCTTTGTCAGTGTTGTGAAATTTTTCCCACCTTGATTAACAGGTCACAAAGACTTTAGGAAATGGATAGACACAAGTGGCAGCAGCAGCAGCAGCAATTGGTATCTCAGCCTTAGTGGGAAGATAAGGTCAGGCAAAAACATAAAACATGGATAAATATCTGACATAAAGAGGCCTCACAGAGAAGATGAAAATGATTCCTTAGTGAAATGGATCTTGAAACATGAGCCTGGTACTGAGGCATAGTATTTGGTAAGGAGAGGAAATTAAATTTTACTTTTAAATTTTAGATCATGTATCTTTTAAAAAAGAGATTGACTGATAAGGTGGGTATAAAACATGGTAGTAGATGGGCTTTTAAATGACAGACATTCACAGGCTTGTATTTTAATGCGCCATGCCCTGAGATAATACCATATATCAGAGGTCTCCAAATTATTTCACAGCAGTGATCATCTTTTAAGTGAAATGGGAATTCCTTGGGCCACTTTCCCTTTGGATGACATTCCTGCTCCCAGCCATCAGTGCATCTGTGCTCACCCCAAGCCTCTTACACTCACCAGCGTGGAGCCACTGACCAACAGAGCCTTTCACCAACACTCCTAAAAGCAAATGTATCCCCTGCCCTCGTTCTCTTTCAAACACAATCCCATGTAGCAATTAATTACTTATTTCTTCAGGTAATTAGTCACTTACTGCTGAAGAATTGTTGCAATGCTGTATGTAGAAGGAACAAAATCACTCAAAGATTTTAGAAAAGTCTTCAAGAAGGCAATTATTGTTAGTTGTAGTCAAAATTATTTGTTATATTAATTACCAGTAATCTCTGCCTAGACATAATTAGACCAGAAGCAATTTTATAGTGGTGCAATGTAATTATGTCATTAATATGAAAAATAACAGATTATTTCACTTTAATTTGACATATTATATATTTAAGAGCTGTCCAATTAAAAAACAAAGCAGTGAGTAGAAGAACAAAGCGTGCACCAAATTTTGGGACAACTTCTCACAATAATGGCATGTTTAGGCAGATCTTAAGATCTGTATATTCTTGTTGAGTGCTTATAAATGTAACCTGAACCTAAGTTTTCAATAAATTTCCATTTTGGGACCAGAATTAATTGCTCTCCAATTGAGTAGTTCTAAGCTCTTCTGTAAAGTTTACTCCTACAAATTCTTGTGGAATGTACTTTTCAGAGATACTCATGCTCATCTCAATCTGACCTGATCTGATGAACAACATAATTTATTCACATTTTTAATTGGTGATTTTTTAGTTTTCTGCTGGAATTAATCTTAGCATAATTTAAGCACAAGCATAACATTAAGCAAACGTTTGGTGTAGTTCACTGACATCTGTTCTGTCTTCCTCTTTTTCCCATATTTTCCACAGTGACAATAAAGAGATGCCCAAGGGATTTTCCAAATTTAAGCTCAAATCAGCAAGAAAAAAAGGAGATTTCAGAACATAATCATAAAATATTAACTAGAGATATAGAATGTTTCTCTTTAAAAAAAAAAAACCAAAAAAACAAAAACAAACCAGAGGAAAAAGTCCAAGTTTTTTAATAAAATGAAAGTACATACCACAATGGAAAAATATTTTGTTAAAAACTTTTCATGAAAGTTTTTGGGAGTGTGGCAGTTTGTGAAACACCTTTTTAAATTAGGTACACTTTCAGCAGTGAATAATGATATTTCTGATAAGTTATTTTACATCACTTAGACAAAGCTTTTACATTTTATTTTTTATTTACTATGGGGTTTTGTTCTACAGAGCATCATTAATAACCAGATAATTTCACAAACACAAGCCCACAACAGAAAGATTAGCTATCTCAAATAGTATTTTACCACCTATAGTAGCACTAGTTTTATGAGAATTCACTGATAAGAAGTGTAAAAATAAAGACCCCTAAATTACTATTAAAGAACTTCTTTTATTTGTATCATTGTATTACTGCAATTTGTTGTTTTGACTGAGGCTCTTCTGCTGAGGAATGGAACAATAACCCATAAATTCCCAGAATCCATGTCTGGAACTCTCACTTGCTATTCCCAGCCCATTCTTCAGAGACCCTGTGGATGAGAGTATTTTGTTGTATTCTCTGACCTGAGCAGCCACTGGTTGGGTTTTCCTGAGTGTCTGCAAGCACCTCACACAAATAAAGGCTGACTCTTTCTGGAGTCATTGCCATGTAAAGGAAGGATGCAAATTAGGGTCTGTGCAGCCTCAGATGCATCACTTCAGTGATGAAATTGTTTCCAGGGTTTTAATGTGTAAAATGTTCCAGCACCTTTTAAAAGGGGTGATATATATAGAAGAAATTCATGTAATACCCTCTTTTCCAAGAGCTTTTTATATTTAAGAAAAATACTTCCTGTTACTGCTAAAACATCTGCTAAAATTTCAGATAAGACACAGTGTATTCAATTGTACTGTATTCAATTTTAGGAAGATTCCACCTGAACAAATTATTTCTAGATACCTCAGTTTCTGGAATGTACTATATGTTACTACTCAATTGTTATTTGTCAAAAAAAAAAAACACACAAAAAATCAACCAACCAACCAAAAAACCCCCCAGAATCTGCACATATTTGGCTTAGTTCCTCCATTACTCTCTGCAGAGTACTCATGAGACATATAAGTTACATTTACTGGAATCTGAGGAGTCTGAAAATCATTTTCATTTCAGTGTTGAAACAAAAAAAAACCCTACTCTGTAATTGTCTTTAGCTTTTAGGTAGCTCGTGGCTTTCAAAGTGAATAGCTCATTTTGAATGTGATTGAGATTTTTACAGGAAATTAGTACCATTTGTTTGTTAAGTAACTTTCAAATTACAAGTCATGGGTAAAAATGGAGTCAATTTATGGAGCATTTCAGATTTTGATTTTTTTCCTCTCATATTTAGTGATAATGACAAATCCCTTTTTAATGAAGTTTTAAAATGAAAGCCAATCTCATGTGGTTTTTTTTATCACCTATTTACTTTAGATAAAAACTCTTATTGTCCTGAACCACGAGCATTATGCAGACTAAAACTGCCATATTAAATCTGTCGTTTTAATCCCAAACTATGGACTGCACCATAATTTATTGGATAAATTATAGTAACGAATAGCAGTGATGATGTAACACTATATTTCAACATGTTTTACAGCACCACAATATTATTCTAGTGATTATACTGCAGTTGGAATAAATATTACTAAATTTGAGACAGATTTATTATGGTTTTAGACTTTCTTTTACTTGGTTCAGGAAACAGAGGATTTACACAGTAACTCTTATTAACATTAATGAGCATTAATTGCTTATCTCCCTTGTGTGCCATGAGGAGTTTCTATCCCTCTGGCTGTCCTGTATGTTAGCACCTTTTGAGGTTTGGTTTGGGACTAGATCGTCCCTCCAGTGTCAGCACTGTGTGAAAGGAGACACTGAGCCAGAAAAACATTTCAATCTCTCTTTCCTGCCTCTCTCTTGTCCTTGAGAACCCATCCACTGGCAGTCATTCGGGTGAGATGAGCCAGGCCACACCATGCCCAGTCCTTTTGCAGCTCTGATGCTCTCCTGTGTGAATAAAGGGCAAAATGCACAGGCAGGTCAAACCCAGCCCAGCCTTTCTGCCCCTTGTTCCAGCTGCAGAGAGTCAGGAGGCCACGTGAGAGACCTGAGGGGATGTAGAGTCTCATTTTGTTTTAATGTCATAAACTGGCAGGCATGATCTGATTCCTTATTATATATGTCCTGAAAAGATAGCTTTGGTTTGGAGTAAATAGATTGTTACCAGAGAAATTTGAACGTCTGTCGGAAGTTAATTCAAACCACAATTTTTAGTGAGATGCTAAACAGTGGGAGAAACTTGCACTATCCTGGTCATTGATTCCCATCCCTCTTACAGTCACAGACATCACTCTGTGATGTTAAGAACCATTTATGGCATTTTCAGCTAGCCCCAAAACAGCAGAGGAAAACCAAACTGCAAAGAGAATCTGTTCTTACCTCAGCAGTCCAATCCTGAGCACTGCCATGGCTCTGGCTCTTCAAGGCACGAGGTCGGCAATAAGCATTTGGATTTCTGACCTGCTTGCCAGTATCTCTGAGGAAGAAAAGGACTAAACCTGTTTTCATCTGTACCAGTGCATACCATTTACTTCAATTACCTTGGCCTGAAATAGCCAATTTCCATTTGATATTTACACTAAGGTAGCAACGCGTTACAAGAATGGCTCAATCTGGCCTGTGAAAAGTTTCCTTCCACATTATAAAATCAATGCTTAACTTCTGTTTAAGCATTAAAATATGGGATTATGCATAAATATGGGAACTTCTGTTCCCATATTTAATTTTTTAATAATGTTCAACATCTCAGAAAATAGTATCTTTTTAAACACAGTTCCCTTCACACCTGATCTGTGAGGCTTAGCCTTGTGCTGCAGCCAGAATCTCACAGACCGAGTGCTTAATGGAAATGAGCAGAAACTGGGTGATATTTCTCCATTTTGGGTTAAATCTTTGAGTGCTTCAGAGTACTTTGGGGCAACAGAAAGGGGAAAAATATGGAAAACAGTTTCAGCTTTTCAGTTTGGAACCTGCCTTGCTGTAATTTTGAGACACGATCTAAACCACAGGTAATTGATCATAATGAAAAGAAGGCATTAATGAAAGTTATTGACAAAAGCCAGTACACCTGTCAAAAAGAGAAACCTTGTAAAGGAACGGCGAGCTTTTGAAGGTCAAGGCTCAGTGTGGTGTAATCCCTACCATCTGTGTTCAGGCTGGTGCTATTCTCAGACTGTCATATGCACTCTCTTCTTTGAAAATAACAGACAAGGGAAAAAAGGCTTACCCGACAGGGAGCCTAAATGTAGTTAGTTTTATAGAAAATGAAAAAGCACCACTGTATAAACTTAAGATGACCCTTAATTTTCCTTCCCCTTGACCTACACACGTCCACAATTGGTTTCAGAGCTGTAGTGGCACTGGGAATGAAAATAACTAAGGGCCCAATAAAATGTAACAGATATAAGTGTGAGTTGGAATAGTGGCAGCCATACCCAATGCAATCAGCCAAGCATGGTATTGCCCTGCAAACTCACTAACCTGATCAAGGAATTTCAGCCTTTCCTTCAGCTGAGGGAGGTTCTGGCCTGGAACCTACAAAAAGCTGTGGGTGGATTCCTGTGCCCACACCAAATTTGCAAATCATGGCTGCCTCATCCTTTTGGATGTTTGGGATATCCTGCTTCCCAAAGCCTCTGGACATTTTGGGACAGCAGGGAGAAGCCTGGCACACCTGCTTGTATGGGATTAGTGACTGGGAACACATTCATATGCTGGATCTGCAGAGCCCAGATACAAACCCTCAGAAAATACCCCCTGGCCCCCAGTCCACAAGCACAGGAACAAGCACCTTGGAGAGCCAGCTCCTGATAGAGGCACTGCTCAGAAAAGATGTGTTCAGTGCCCTCAGTTTTCTGAACATCAACTACCAGATAACAGAGCAATCAGCCTTCTTCAGATGGCTTTGCATGTTGTCTGGATGACTTAGAAAGCATGAAGAGAACCTTCTTCACCCACAAAATAGCCTAGCTTGTTGATCAGGTCACTTTGTGTGGTCTGGAGTTCAAATCCCTCAGGCAGATGAGGAAATTGAATTCAGGTTTCCCACACACTGACAGGATATATTAATCACAGCATTATTGTATTAAATAAGGGCTTTAGCTCCTCCGTGGAGTTCTGCTTTGAAAGAAAAGGTTTAGAAATCCAACTCCAGAAGCTGGAATGGAAACTCCAACTGTCTCATCAAGACATCCTCCTAGCACCTGAACACGAAGATGAAATATAACATTTAATACACAATTTGTTCTTATTAAATCATCAAATGCAGAGGTAACTGCCTGCTTGCTTGGTTTTTAAAAACCCACATACATCCCCCAGGGAGCTTCTTTGGGAAGTTGCTCCTTCCAGAAGATGGACAGGTATCTGTAGTGATCAAGCCTTTGGTCTTCAGGTTTCAACCCCTTTCAACCTCTCTCCAACTCTAATCTAGATTATTTAACACCAAAAATTCAAGGATGTGGAAGATTTTCAAAACCTTTACAAAATTCCCAAATTTTGTAATTTACTTTCAAAATAGAGTGGATACATGGAGACAGTAGGCTGCCGCTTGGAGGCTTTTTTGGTTTAGACTTTTTTCTATGAGAAAGGTTCATCTATTAACAATGAAAGAATTTTTATAGACCTTTTTACTGCAGAGTGCAGACATATGAAACCACAAAGCACAACCAAACAGATTCCCCCCAGAAGTAATTTTTCATGTAATTCATGGGAAATGGTGTATATGAAAAGCTGCTATTTCTGTTATTTTTGAGTGACAAAAACGGTGTATCTAAAAGAACAGGTATAAATACTATATACATTATATATACTCCTTGCTCCTGAGAAGAAAAATAAAAACCAAACAGTCTGCCTCCATGCACGAAACCAGAACACACCACATAAAACATCCCTCTGTTAAATGGAGATTCCTGGGAAAACAACCACAATAAAAATAACGTATAAAAAAATAATAGCGTTCCACAAATGTCTAATTAAACAGGTTCTCCACCTCTTTGGAACACATTTTATTTGCCCTCATTAAGGTGACCTAACCACTGTGCTTCACCCTTCCCTGCCTGCGTGATGTAATCAACACAATCCCTGAAAACAGCAAACAAGAGGCAAAGAATCACCTTTCTCTCACTGAGCTATAACTGCCTAATCAAGTTTAAGCATATACCTCAATTAATGATTCAAAGCACATCCTGTTGACCCTGTATCATCTGGCTCTAAAGCATACACAGAGGTTCAGAACTTGGTCTACCTTGAAAGGCAGTTCCAGAGAATCTTCCCTAATACCTTTTCCTGGCTATTCACACTCACTCAAAGTAAACATTTATCTTGCTATTTTTAACTTTGACCTGGATGCACTCTCTGCTGATAGAATGAAACTCCTCGCTCAGTGCAAGCAGGCAATTCTGGCAAGTCTTCTTCTTCTTGTTTGCATTAATTACCTTTTTCAATTAATTCCATTTCTTTACCTTTATCTCCACCGCATGTGTCTCAGGGTGTGGTTTGCCTGCACTGAAGCTGCACAAGCCAGGTCAGAGAAACTGAGGGAGCCTGAAGCTGCATCAACAGCCAGGAAAATCCAGAGCCCAGCTCACAGCTGCTCCTGCAGCCAGCTGAAGAGGAGGTCATCGACCACATCACCTTGGAGGAAATGAGGAGTTGGTACAAAAGGTGAGAAGTGGTATCGGGTCGAGGAATGCCCTTGCTGGGATGCTCACTGGACAAGAGATGGGACAAGAGTCGTGACAAATCTCTTGATTTTGTTGAAGATGTGTAAAGGAATGAAAACTTCTGAAAATAAATAAATATTCTAAAGAAATCACAGGTTCAGACTTCACTTAACTAATAAGAAAAAAGGGAAAGGAAAGGAAAGGAAAGGAAAGGAAAGGAAAGGAAAGGAAAGGAAAGGAAAGGAAAGGAAAGGAAAGGAAAGGAAAGGAAAGGAAAGGAAAGGAAAAAGGAAAATTGAAATCTAAAATCGAGACTGAAATGCAGTAAAGCCTTACTAGTCTAAAACTCAGTGCCCAGTGGCAAATAAATGGAAAGACACAGAAAGAAAGAAATTGAGGAAGACAATCCTAAAACACTGCAAAATTTTTATTAAAATGCATAAATAAATATTTCTCTATTTTAGACTGCAAAAAAATCCTATTTTTGAAATTTCCAGAGTTTGGTATTTTATGAACTGGCTTGCCATTCTCAAGGCACACCTGAAAAAATAAAGTGGGAAAGAAGTGAAAACATTTGTACGGGGAGCATTTCCATGCAGAAAGGGTGAAAGAAGCCAGATCACAAACAAGACTACTAAAGCAATAGAGATTTCCATTTGCAGTGAGGCTCATCATCCTTTAGGAAAAGAATCTGACAATGGCTGGGAATAACTTTCTCAGCTCACAATTTTAAGCAGTATATGTCAGCATTTTTTTTTCTTTTAATCCTCAAGGTAATACATGTTTTTCTCCTACAAGAAGTGTCAGCTCTGGTCAACGTGTAGTAGGTGCAAAATTTGTACATTACAGCATTATTGACATGCTGTTAGTATTATCTCCTACTTTTTAATTAGCTGCAAAGAGAAGGAGCTGCTTCTTTACCTTGCGTGTCTTCCGGAAGGAAGCATTCTCCAAAACGAGCGAGGATCTCAAGGGGCAGAGGAGGCTCTGCACCCTGTGTGCAGGGGCAGGACATGCTCTGAAGTACTGCTTCTACATTTCAATTTGTCACTGTTGTTTTGGCTCTCAAGTCCCCTCTGCTTTTTTCCAGAGCCGCTGGAGAGCAGGCAGGAGTCACGAGACAAGGCACTTGCTGAGCAGGACTGCACAGTCCCATGCTCGGGCTGACAAGCTGGCAGTGGATATCTTTCATTCAGTACATCTCAATAAATTGCACAAAAAAATGCCTGGGGAGCCTCGGTAATGAATACATCAACTTTTACCCTGCACTGTAAAAACAGCTATAAGGAAATGATTTCTATGCTACAGAGGGGGTGCACAGGCTAAAAAGAAAACACAACACTTTCCAGAAAAATAAACGCCCTGCTCCATCAGAGAGATGAGAAAGATAGAGTGCTCTGCTTGTGCTACACTGCTGTATTGGGTTTGCATGGCAAGGTTTGGGTAACAGGGGTGACTTCTCTGAGGAGGTGCCAGAAGCTTCGCCTGTGTCCAAAAGAACACAAGACAGATCCACTGCTGGCCAAGGCTGAGCCCCTCAGCAGCAGCGGCAGCACCTCTGGGATAAAGTACTAAGGAAGGGAAAAAGCCTGCACAGCAGCACCTGGGGAGAGGAATGAGGGAGAGCAAAAGTCCTGCAGCCTCCCAGGTCAGTGCAGAAGGAGGGGCAGGAGGTTGTCCAGGCTGCAGAGCTGGGATTCCCCTGCAGCCCCTGGTGCAGCCCGTGGTGAGGCAGCTGTGCCCCTGCAGCCCATGGAGGTCCATGGGGAACAGAGATCCACCTGCAGCCTGTGGAGGAGCCCACACTGGAGCAGGGTGATGCCCCAATAAGCTGTGACCCACAGGGTCAGCACTCTGGATCAGTTTTGCTTCCAGGACTTGTGACCCTGTGGGACACCCATAGAGGAGCAGTCTCTTCCTACAGGACTGCACCCCACGGAAGGAACACACACAGGAGGAATTCATGAAGAACTGCAGCCTGTAGGATGGACTTTTGTTGGAGAAGTTCATGGAGAACTCCCTCCCATGGGAAAGATGCCATGCTGGAGCAGAGGAAGAGTGTGAGGAATCCTCCTCTGAGGAGGAAGCAGTGGAAGAGACAATGTGTGATGAGCTGACCAAAACCTCCATTCCCATCCACCTGCATCACTGACAGGGAGAAGGCAGAGAAAATGGGGAGTAAAGTTAAGCTGTGAGGTTTGAAAGGAAGGTATTATAAGATTTGGGCTTTTTCTATTACCCTACTCTGATTTGATTGGCAATAAATTCAATTAATTTTTCCCTCAGTTTCATCTGTTTTGCCCATGATCGTAACTGGTGAAGGATCCATCCCAGTCCTTATTTCAGCCCAGGAGAATTTTGTTATATTTTCACTCCCCTGTCCAGCTGAAGAGGGGATTGATAGAGCAGCTTGGTGGGCACCTGGCTCCCATCTGAGTTTAAGCAGACTACAAACCCTTCCCCTCATTACCAGGGGGCAAATATCAACACAGATACATAGAGTTCCTAATCTTCACGCAATGCTCCTTGCCATCTAAGTGGAAAATGATTGAGCAAGTTCTTTTCCTCTAGAAGAAAAGAGGGGAGAAACAAATGAGAAAAAAACCTCACATGATCCATTGTTAGCAGTCACAGTTATAATCTTAATTTGTAAAATGCAGCATACAAAATGTCCCGGATTCTGGTTAGTGCTTTCATCCAACAGCAGCAGGACAGCAGAGCCTGAGCAGCCTGTGGTCCTCACTTTGCTTATCCTTTGTCAGGTGCCAATTAAATCTTTGCAATCTTTGTGCTGCACTCTGCTGTTTCCAGAGTCTGATGGAACTGGGAATGGGTATTGTTGGGATCACTCAGAAACAGCAGGAGTTTTGTGCATTTCCCTCTCTGGATTCTTGAATTTCTCAGCTGAAGTCCAGTTTTCAACTAGCCACAGCTGAGCTGAGAACAAAAATAACCACATAGCTTACGATCTGAGTTCTGATTGAAACAGCTTTCTGATTTATTTGCCTCAGATAGAATCCTTGTACAGATCCATGCAACAGAAATAGCAGAAGTGTCTGAGATGGGGAACTGCATGTCCTGTCCACCAGCCGAGCTGGATGGGCTGCTCCATTGTACATATTTATGGAGCTGAGCTGAACCCTCAGGGTAAAAGTGAACAAAGAATAGACTGTTTTTCTCCTAAAGCATCTGGGTGTAAGTCTTATTTTGCCAGCAACCGTGGTGTTTATGGGCATGTTTTACTGGAAACCTGCTGCTTCTCACAATGTTTCCTGAGTGACTGTCTTAGTAAAACTGCATCTGGAAATGACAAGCACACAGCTGTAAATCTGAAAAGCAGTGTGCAGCCCTAATAGCTAGCAGCTACAGCACAGCTGTCCTGCTGAACATTGGAAAGATTTACAAAGACAAAGCAGAGCAATGAATACGTTTCTGAGCGCTCTGTGATCACGTTACACCTCTCCTTCTCCCAAGATTTTTTTGTTGCAGACATAGAAGGGACTATCACTGCTCTTTGAGTGAATGCCTTAGGCAGGTAACCTATTACTGCTTACCTGCCTAAGGCACCCAGAATTTCTGCCCTGTACCTGTCTTCCAAAGCAATGGCTAATGCTGCACTTTATCATTTTTCATTTTCACCTGAGTTGGATCCATGACAAGAGCAAGGCCAGGAAAATGTGCCAACTTAAATAAAAATATATTGCTACAGCGGTGTGCAGCATTTCGAGCATTGCAGGGAGCATTCATGCAGTGGAATCATCATAAAAGTGATATGCAAGAGGAAGAGTTGAAGGAGATTTGTGCTTTTCATTATCGTGTGCCCTAAGCTGTGGAATCCTGTAACTGCTCTGGATCTCAATCTCCCGAAGCTCTGAAGTGAGAGGAAACAGTGGCAGGAGGTGCGCAGAGGAAACTACCAACACACGTTGCAGAAATACTGACTTGGCTGACAGGAGGAATTGTTGCTCTGCTGGACCAGTCATTGCCAGGGAAGACTGGGGGCTGGAGCCAAGGTGTTGGAGTATGAAAAGCGTGGCAAACTGCCCAGCATTGTAAAGAAATATAGTTGCTCTCTTCCGTATAAAAATCTAGATAAGCTACTCATTTAAAAAATCCCACCTCCGTATTTGAATAATAAAATTACTAAAAAATTTAAAAAGGCATTTTCCCAAAGCAAGAAGTTCTAATTCTCTAATTCAAAATGTCTTTTCTTTCAAGGTCCCTGCAGTTTTTCTAAAAAGTAAAATACCTAAAATATACTAGAATCCTTAAACAAACCATCTCAGTTGACCTAAGCATTCTTGCAATTCCTGCAGAAACTGACACTTAAACATATTAATATGTAGAAGTGTGTTTGTGAAAAAACAGGTGTTAGTAATTTTAAACTTGATTTTAACTGGACTGTTTGTTTAAAACTAGTGTTAATTTTATACATATAAATATATAGGTGTGACACACACACATAAGTACTTCCAGTCTGTGCTTCCATGCTTGGTTTTGGATTTGCAATGGCAGAAAACCAATTACTCACTGTGTCTTTTTCTGAAGATGATGCTATTGGATGTGTACTTAAACCAGAGCACCTGAGCATAAGCCTTGAGTTTGCTAATATGGAATCTGGCTATTAATTCACACCTATTGCAGACTTCAGAGAAGGCTGAATACAAACTTTAGAAATTCATCAAGCACCTCTTTCTATGAGCTCATACCTTTAGATTTTTCATAGTTTTTACATAAAGACCTGTCAATGGCTTCATTAGATCAAATAAGCCTCCAGTCAGAACTCATCTTTTATTTAGAAACAACTAGACTGTTCCTTTATAGGTTGCCCTTCCATGTCCCTGTTTACTCTTCTATCTATTCTCTGTTTCTGGCATTTTTCCCATTTTACAGTACAATGTTTTACCTCCCTAAGCCACCTCAGGGTGTTCCCATAGAAGGACTCCCACAGCAGAGCAGGCTGCTGAAGGTGCCCATGTCAACCTGCTTAGCTCCCCTTTTAAAATAATATAGATGGGGGTAAATGGGGCCCTTGAGAACCACAGCTCGGGGGAGAAGGAACAAAAACTTCTCTCCTCCTTGACAGTTTATATATTTTCTATAACAGGGAATGTGTTTCCAGGCCCATAGAAACATACTTTTTCCTTTTTTTTTTCTTTCCCTGCCTCTCCCCCCTCCCTCTTGTAACCTTGATTTTACCCTTAGATTTTAAAATAATAGCTACTTAGGATTTGGGAAGAGCCAGCAGCCGCCCCAAAATATCCATAAGGATTAAATCCACTAAAAATCTCTTCTCTTAGTGAGGCACAAAGCAGCTGGGTGGAGGCATTGGTTTGTGTTTGTCTGCAGTGCCATTCCCTTGCTCTGCCCCCAGTTAAACAGCGATGATAATGCTCCTCACTCAGCTTGTTTGAAGATTAAATTAGCTGCTATTAGTTCAGCTCTTTGAAGATGTACCCAAAGTGGTAAGTGCTAAGTATTATTAAATGAATTTTAGTCATTAGGCCCTGGAGAAATTTTGTTGCTGTGGATTAGTGTTTGAGCCATGGCGAGGTCTGGTGCACACGAGCACCCTGGCCCCTGAGTCCCCTGGCTCAGCACTGCCAAGTGCCACACAGGAGCTCCTGTCCTTAAACACAGCCACCTTAAAGGCATTTAAAGGACCAGGCTGCAAACTGACTTCAAAGAGTAATGGTTGGTCTTCACAATTAAGAGAAGCTTTAATTTCCCAAGTGCAATTCCAGAAAATTTCTGTCCTCTTTTCAACAGAACTTTAAAGAAGCAAATCACTTACGTGATTTATTAAGCTGAACTTCAATTTAATTTAAAATAAAAAAACCCCAACTCTCGTCCTGTCTTTCAAATTTAAAGGAAAACGGGCAACTACATTTTCCATTAAATTACTCTGTATTGTAAAGGGTGTAACAGAGGTAAGATCTGGGTCTTTATTCAAGCCCTCTAGTGGTAGTTGTCCTGTTTGTTAACATGGGAAATTGCCACATTGCTAAACTATATTATTTGGAATCTTTAACAGGAAATTAGAAGCATCTGCCCTTAGAAGTAGGCAGAGGAAAAGAAGATATTGTTTGTAGAAAGGTAAGAATTTCTATGCAGAAATAATTGTGATTTAAATGTAGAGAGTAGTAGAAATCCTAAATGCCAAATCACATAAAGAGAAAAGGCAGAAAGTGCCACCCCAAGCAAACGACAAGGCCTGTCCTCCAGGGACTGACAGGTGGTATGGACTGAAAATGCCTCTGCAAAATCAAAGCTGACCCAGTTCTCCCATAGACAGAATCAGAGCATCTGGAACTCAGGATCTGAGCACTCTGGGGGCTGTGGAGGAGCTGCCAGTGAATGTGCTGCACTGATGCACAGGTAGCACCTTTCATTCCTCTGGGCTGTATTGCCATCACAGTGTGTTTCTCAGACTTTCCTTCCTCTGTTACGTTCTCTTTCAAAACACATTTACAAATGGTACAGTCCAAGGCAGCAGAGACAACACAGAAGCATTTCAGAGAAAATATTGCTGAGATCAGGAAAAAAAAAAGCTTAAGATTAGGGGAAAAAAAAAAGTCATGTCATTAAATCAGAATAGGTAGGACCACTGCTACTGTAACATGTATTACATAATGGTTGTCTTTTGCAAAAAAGAAACCGTTTAAAAAATCAATTCTTAATTTAAGCTTAAACCAGTTTTTATAAATGCAAGACAACATTAGTTTGTTTCTAGAAGCAATTTTAGGATTTTAGCAATAAAACTGGCCTGTCCAGAGCATGTCAAAGAACCAGCATGCCTGTCTCAGCCCCTGGGTTAACAGACTATCTGTATATTCTGCACAGGACTGTACCTGAAGCTATTTCACTTGTTAAATGGCTAAATATTAGCTGACGTGCCTGGCAGAGCATTCAGTGTTTCTCAAGAGTAGCTCTCCCAGAATTTTCTAGCAGATAAAAACTGTACTCTGACAGTTCTGAGTGTTTCTTCAACATCTCTTAACCATCTAGAGGATTTTCTGGAGTGCTTACATCAATAGAGGTGCTTGTTAGAAGTACTCATTTCAAGAAAGTGTTTTGTGAGTGAAACAAGAATTATAATAGACAGTCAAGAGATCCTTTGGGGAAATGGGGCTGGTAGGAACAGACAGAACATCCTTACTGAATAAAACATTTTTTCAAGGAATGTCAAAACTAAACAAAACAAGAGATCTCTTCCAGAAGGGGATGGTCTTCATCTCAGATACTTGCCCATTACTTTTCTCATGTTCCATGAGAGCTCCAAAGTATCAGAATCATTTTTGGACTATCCCAGAAAAGTGTTTAAGACATTTTTTTTATGGTAAGCATTTAGTAAAGTAGTTTTTAAAAAGGCAAAGTAATAGAGTGGCCCTGATTAGCACAGTCCTGAAAATTAGAATTATAAGGTTGTTTTGCTTGCAGCTACGACATGACACAAATAAGACAGAGAAAACAAAGAATTATGCATCACTCACTAATGTAAGTTTCTCTGAAAGCTATCCTTTGTCAGAAGGATGATCACTAGGCAATGTATAGGCCATGTCCAATAAAAATGTACAATGAACACACTGTATGGCAGAGTTTAATTTCCTGACTCTTGTGGAACTTAAATCTCAACTTTAATAAGCCTGTGCTGTTGCACAAAGGGCATGACGAAGCTCTGTGATGCAGTGGCTACAATGCAAGCTGAGTGCACAAAATTAGGTTCTTTTCCTGGATCTACCCATTGGCTTCCAAAATAATTTTGTACATGTCACTTCTACAGCTCAATTTCCTCCTTGATAAAAATGGGACTAACAACGGTTTCTCACTTTTGACACTCCTGGATGAAAAGTGCTTAGTATTATTAATTCATGAATTTATCAACCTCAAGCAGAGTTTTGACCTTGAAAATGGAGAAGACTTCCAGAGTCTGCAGGGGCTGCTGGGGAGATCATTAGAGCTATTTATTTTACCAGGCAAGCACGTGGCTGTTACCGTGGCAGAGCTGAGGAGGAGAGGCAGCATCACACACCAGATAATGTGGTGGTTTTCATGCCCAAATAGAATTATGGAGGCACTGCCCCGAACAAAGCTTGGAATAAGCCCACCATATCCAAGTGGAAGGGCTGCTCCCCTCCTGGGAGACACAGAACAAAGTTTAGAAAAACTCTCCATGCCTCAGTCCTATATCTTATGGATTAGTTATAGCCATCAGTCATAACTATTGATTAACGTGGTAGTACACAGGGACTCACAGTAAAACCTCCTTCTCAGTAAAGATCCCTTGGGAACATTTTTCTTTTTTAAGGTATTAAAATGATCAAGGAAACTGAGGTTGTATTTTGTAAATCTTTACTAAAGAATGACAAACCCAAGACAATTCATCATTTGAGTTCCACAAATTCTCTCTAAGAACATTTTTCATGTGGAAGTCAGCCTTAGTCCATTGATATTTCATAAGTCTATATAAAAATAAGCCACTAGTTTGCCCTACAAAAATATTCAATATTAAACTTTGTGCTTTATTAACTTGCCTTTCTGCCTTATTGCAAAGAGAGTTGGAAAGCCCTGAGTGAGTTACAGCTAAGGGTTCTGCAGCCTTTCATTCTGCACTACAATTTCCTTTGTGCTCTTTCAGCCGATGTTAATTGTGCACCATTGCTGTCACCGGAGCATGTGTCCCCTGCTGCACTGAATCACCAGAAAGCAGCTCTCCCAGCCCATCTGTGACAGCTCCAAGTGCAGGGGAAGCACTCTTTGTGGACAGGCTGATTCAGTGTGGCAGGGGATAAGTGGGCTGGCAGAAGCAGCTTCGTGCATTTTAATAACTGACGAAAAAAGGGCTGGGAATGACATTCAGGAAGTGAAACAGGGAATGCACATTTTCTCCTCCTGACTAACCCAACAGGCTTGTGCCTGAGTTGCATTTTAGAGGGCTAGAAATTTAGCTGGGACAATGAAAACTGCATGCAACTCTCGTAAAATATTTATATTATACCTCAGTGTGACTTGTATAACAGATCTTAATACAGATGATACACATTTTACCGTATAAAATACACCAATGTGCTTCAAAAGCGTTGTTTAGGGCTTTCTTATTGCTGTTGTTTTGTCTTGTTCTTAATGGGGATTAGTGATACAGAGTAGTAACTTGTCAAAGATTAGAGAATGCAGAGAAAGGAGAAGTGCAACAAAGCAAAACACTTTTCAGGATTACCCACACAGGTACTACCAGTGTCTGTATGGGCAAACAGATGTAAGCACATAACCTTTGGAGCTACACATATGTTCTTAAATCTGATATACACAGTTTTTGTGGGTTTTGTCCAACAAACTAGGTATCACACCACATAATTTGTATCATATAATGATACAATGTGTAAATATGGCATACAGAGAACTAATGTATCACACATTTCTTCTTACAGTCTTAGAAAATATTCCTGAAACTGGAAAGAAATTTTGGATATCAAGAGAAAATAATACAGAAAATAATTTCTTTCCTTCTCTAAAATCCCTGAGCTTTCCTAACAGATCAGACTGAGATTTCAGCAACTTTCCTCACAACAGTAGAACAAATACATCACAACATTAAATGGAGCAGATACCAGTGGGACGCTCAGTTAACAACATTCTGCCTCACAGGGAAAATAGTGACCCTATGGATTTTTCAGTTCCAATGAAGTTATGACTTAGTGAATCCTTAAATACCCTTGTGTCCTGTCTTAGGCTGCTGTTAAGTATTTATGTTCCATTTTGAGCTACTGACCAGCTCCACATGGAGGTGATCAAGCCTCTCTAGGAGCTAAGGGTTGCCTTAGCTATTTATTTTTTGCTTAGTCTTCTTGACATGAAGGAGTTTAGGACACTTTGAACAGAAAAAGGATTGGAAGTGTGAGACAACTGAAGAAGTAAAAAAAAAAAAAAAAGAAGATAAATACAATATTTTTTTTCCACTTTTTCTAAATCATGCATTTAAAAGCCTTAAAAAAAAAAAAAAAAAACAAACCTATCACTTTCCCAGCAAATTAAAGAAAAAGAAAAGCAGGGCAGTTCATAAAACCATGTCAAAATTCTTCCTGAAGTTTTCAACTTTGATTTGCAATATTTTACCAGCTGTAAAGATAGTGTGTGTGCCATAATCTTTAGCCTTTCAGTCTGAACTGACTGTAAAACCTCACTTTAATTTAAAACATAAACAAATCTCTTATCTATCTTTCTTATTTTGGAAGATCAATGCAAACATAACTTAATAACTAATATAGCAATAAAATGTCTGCAAGGAGAAATTTATAGTACATTAATCTTTAGATTCTGTGTTTGGACTGGAAATTATTACATGATAATGGAGTAAATGCTTTTCTAAGTGAATACGAACTTAAATACTGTATATATCAATGTGGACATGCTGAAGAATAAATCTGCACTACGGATTAATTAATTTACGGAAAGGACTTTCTAAAGTGAAAGCTTCTGAAATAATAAGTCCAGGGAAGTGGATAGGCCATCATTAAAGGACAGGAAGTAAATTCAGTGTGAATCTATTAAATGAGAGACAGCAAAGTTTCCTATTGAAACAGTGAAAAAATCACTACAGCCATTAAAGTTTTCCTTTTCCATGTAGGAATCAACTCTTTATGCAGCCTGGAGATGTCTCCAAAGCCATTAATTAAAATGGTCTAAATTGTGGGGTTACCAGAACACAGAAGACTGCAGACTCTGTAGAAACATTTCTCCCACAAGAAGGAGAGTGCAGGTAAAGGTACGTTCCAAGGTGGTGCCCTTCATTCACAACCCACCACTTAAAAGTCAAACTTTGTGTCAGATTTAGGCTGCAATGCATCCTTCGTCCCTTTTATGACAAAATCTTCTACCAAATGTGGTTCTGCGTGTGAAGTCCTAGCGTGCAGCTGGACAGAAATGGAGACCATTAGAGGTCAAGAGGAAGTTAATCCTTGACACGTGGTTTGCTCTCAGACACATACCAGCATAGAACCATGGCCATTTCTGTAACTCCAAATCAGCTGTGACCCTCAGAGTCTTACAGATCAGGTAAGAAAGCCATAAACAAATTTCTTGCCTTTCTTCTCAAAGCACTTCTGACCTAATGGAACTGGAGAAAAAAGAAAATAAATGAAAAAGAAAGGTAATTCCCCTTCTTCTAATCTAGTGATTTTCAGTTACAATTAAGCCTGGTTGAACTGCAGCAAATATCTGCTCTGTAGGATTGAAACAGGGGGAAATAGGCTATTTTAAAATGAGAATTGATGGCAGCCCATGTTTAAATGCCATGGTGTATTGGGGTTGCATGGCAAGGTTTCTTTGCTAGTGGGGGAGCTACAGGAGTGGCTTCTCTGAGAAGGCGCCAGAAGCTTCCCCTGTGTCCAGCAGCTGACACGGATAAGGCCTCCCTCCAAGGTGTTAAAGGGCATTATAAAGAGATAGACCCAAGCATTTCAATGGATTAAACATTGCTTCACTCAGCGTTGCCCAAGCTCTCCTTCTGAAAATTGAGCAGAGCCATTTACGTCAGTTCAGCTGCGCAACACCAGGGACAGCCTCCTGTTCTTACAAAAGCACATCTTTGGGAATAATATCCTCTACCACAACAAAATCCTCACTTCCACTGATAAGGGTATTGCAGGAAGAAAAACAGCAGGGTGTTTGTTGGCAAATAGTGTTTCCCAATTTGAGGAAACAGCTGGGGAAGACAATTGTCAGACAGGTTTGAGAAGCACAGAACAGACAGGAGTAGCAAGAAAGGTGAGGAAACATGACCTCAAATCCACCCAAACCACAGGTCACCCACATTAATTTTCCAATACTTACAGACGAAAGAGGAATTAACTCTTCCCAGCTTCTTTCTGTTTTCCTGCCTGTCCTAAAGCTGTGACCTATGGCTGCAGCTTCCGCACAGGCTCAGTAAATCCCAGTCAAACCCTCAGCAGCTCTCTTACCCAAACCTTGGGAGAACCCCCAGAGCACACCAGTTGAGCTGCAAGGAACAGCCCTGTTCATACCTGGGCACACTGGGAATAAGAGTCCAAGGAATGAAAAGGTGACAGTGAAATAAAAGCATGAATATGGAAAAGGGTAATGAGCAAGAATGTTAAAATTTAGGACTAAAGACAGATAAGGGAAAAACAGCCCTCCAGCCCAACCTGCCAAAAGCAGCTTTGGGAAGTTAGCTTTGAAAGAAAATCTTAATAAGAATACAAAACTTCAAATTATGAGCCCAAAAGTGTTCTTATAATCTTGAAATAGTTTTTCAGTAGAGAAAGAAAAATCTGAGAGAGCATCCTAATGTCATGCCAGTGCTGGTATACACACAAATTACTGCCACAAACCCTAGAGCAAGAGGTGTGCTGTTATCCCTTTGATCACACTCACATACTTTTTCCTGATTTTTTTTTGGTAATGGTGAGAAAGCTATCATCCTATGTAATCATAAAACAGAGCTGAACATGGTAAAGAGGTAGTCCCTTCAGTTTCAAAACTTCAGCAAAAATTGCTATTATTTCCCTGTTAATAAACATTTTAGTTGGGATGTTTGCAAGAAAACCCTTTTAAAAAATCATGTTCTGAACTCATCACTGGCCTCTTTTTCCACGCAGCAGACTTAAGCAACTTGCAGTCAAAAGGAATAATTTGCACTAACTTGTCATGAACCATTTATGAATTCCACCTGAACTGGAATCATTATAGAGTCAGAACAGAGCTGTTCTCTAGGAAAATTAATAAATGATATGTGCCTATAGCACACAAGAGAAAATACCTTACTTATTTACAGCTTTTCCTCCCAGTTACTCTTCTTTCTATATTCTTTCTCCCTCTCAATCTACTTCCAAGAGCTAAGTTTTTTGGAAAATAATTTTCAGTGCTGCAACTTGTGTGTATTTGCACTTTTAGAACTGATTCCTGATATTCCGTGCTCAGGTGGGAGGAAATGAGTGATAGGGATATTAAAGGCCAGGGATCTTGAAGGCTCTTCAAGGTATCCAAGTAATTTTGAAAAATCTAAGGCAACCACAACTGGTTCACAAGGACTTAGCACCCTCGTAGTTCATATTACAGACTCTTTGAAATGATCCTCCAACCCTTTCAAGTCACAAGGTCCCCCATTCATTTAAGCTGTGCAGGATCAATCCCACGGGGCTAAAGCATATGCCAAAAAACTGCCAGAAGATAATAGCCAGGACATGTGACAGCAACACTTAATTCCCTGGATGAATACGGGGGGTTCACCTGACATGAATAAGAGTTATGACTTCAGAGAGGGGTTTTCTGATAAAACCTCTGATATGTATCAACTCCAGTCACTGTGACATTTAGTTCTAAGCTCAACAGACTCCCAGGCACATTTGCACCTTCCCTCAGCTATCCCATGCAATGCCAATATCCTGTTCCTTCCAAATTGCTTTTCATAAATTAAGGTGGGGCTAATTTAGCAAACTGTTCATCAAAAAGGCTTTGCAGAGTAAGGAAAATTTCTTCCATGAAGTGATTTTTCAAACATGCCTTCATAAAAAATGTCAGAGGAAAAATATTTTAAAGGGCCATGTTTGTTAAAAAAAAAAATATCATTTTTAATGGCACACAGTGGCCAACAGCAACAGTGGCTGAGGCTGGGACAGTGCTGCAGAGCAGATGCTGCTGCTCTCCTGACGACTGTAAGTCTACGACGAACACAAATTTAAGTGAGGAATTTGAGACTATTATTAGCTTTCATCAGTCTCTCCGTGGCTCATTCATGGAATCTGGACAGATCCCAGGAGCACGTTTTCTCAGCCCTCATTAGGCTCTGCAAAATGAGCCTCCCGTACTTGGAAATACCTGCTTGGCACAGATTCTCTCTTGTCTCTCCTCTTTCAGTGGGTGTTTAGCTGCAATACTCAGGGTTCACATTGGGCCGGATCCTTTTCTGAGAGGAAGGGCAGAACCACACTTGCAGCTTGCCTGTGACTGTGAAGGGAACATGCACATGTCATTGTTACAGCTGCACACACAGCCCAGCTGAAAATGTCTGCGTTAAACCAAATTCACATTCCAACACCGTGGAAAACTCCAGCAGGACCACCTTTGTCACCTTGTGCCCTCCCTCTCTTGGATACACACAGTGCACCAGACTTGCTCCCTTGCAAACACACAGAGTCAGTGACCTGTGAAAATGTCCCTGATCTTTCAAACATGAGCTCTGCTCTGCCAGCCCCCAATCAAACAGAAAGATCATTTATGCAATGAACCGTCCACAAAAGGCTTTTATTTAACACATACACACAAACACGTGTGTCACTTTCTGCTCATAATACCCAACATACCAGCACAAAAGCAAATTCATGTGGATGAGCTGCCAAAGGAATAGTCTTTTAAAAGGTTAGTCCAATGCTAAATTCGCTTGAATTAGCCAGAAGCAGCTAAGTTTGGTATGATCAGTCTGCTGACTGAAAAGCTTAGCTGGAGGTCAGCCAGAGATGACTTGTATGAACAATGTAGCACCGAAAAATAATTGCTAGAAAAACAGGCCCACTGAAGTCAGGAATACTTTCTCTTTTGAAGAATGGGCAGCAGTACTGCCAGATGACAACCTTCTTTTGGTTGGATGCTGGCTTGTTGCCTTCAAGTGTTTCATGGGCCTTTAAAGTAGTTCTCAATTTTTCTAGCTATTCACATTTAATTTACCAAATTCTTAAAATTCAGGGAGATATTTTATATTTCTGCTTACTAAAATTGCAAGATGTTTTCAGCACCAGCAGTTCTGTTTTACTCTTCATCCTCTGACATAATTTCTATCACCAATTCCACCACTGTTGCATCTTTTCCTTCAGTTAGACTCATTAAAGCATGGTGTCCTTGTAATGTCCTTTGCCTAAATCAACAACAAAGTAAAAACCAGATCAGTTAATTGATATTACTGACAGGAACTCTAAAGATTCATATGTGAGGTTTTCATGAGAGATGTTTTTCATGTAGCAATTTTTTTAAATTCCCTCCAGATTTTAAATGAGTTGATTACACAAACTTTGAGCTTTGTAAGTGGCTATTGGTTTATTTTTATGTAGATAAAGGACAGAAAACAGAAACATAATGATGCTAATGGGAGATTCAGTTGGCATTGATTACAACCACAACCAAGGTTTAGAGTTCTCCCTCATGGATGTCTTACAAAACAAGAAAAGCTTCCCAAATGTTTCATAGAAAATACTCAAAATAAAGCAGGATGTTGTAAGTGTGCAATTTTTTTGTTCTTTTCAAAACCCATAATAAGATATTCAGTTAACATCTTTAAAAACATATAATTAGGGGTTCTTTTCAGTAGTACTCTGTTCAATATTGCAAAAATAAAAATGAATCATTTAAAGTGGACTTGAAAGACTATAAATATTACTGTTAATTCTGGGATGTTCCACTTTTCTGGTGGCAAGGATTAAGAGTCAGGAATTTGCTATGTCTCAATGGAAAGTTTGCTATTAAACAGTTATCACCAGGCAGCACCAAGAAAATTGCTTGCTCTCAACATATTTTCCTTTCCATAAACCAGGGAGCCAGAACTTTTCCATATATAAAAAAAGAGGAAATAAATGAATTTCTTATAAAACCACCGAATGTTTTTGGTCAGACCTCAATTATTTTCAAAAGCTTCATGGGGTGGTAGTGGTTCTGTTTCAAATTAGGGAGATGTCCAAGAGGCACACAACAGATTGGGATGTGCCTTCCTCAGAGCACAGAAATGCTGCCATCCCAGGCAGATTCAGTTAACTGTGCAAATAGAAAGCACACACATAGGTTTAGCAGGAATATAACCAAGGAATGTAGGTGTAGGTGTTGGCGTTGGTTTCATCTGGACTACCTTCCTAGATATTGTCTAATTTACCTGTTTCAAAACCACTGACTGGGAAAAGGTTGGCTTGGCCACAGTTTCTTCTTTTCCTATGAAGCCTAGATTTTATACAACATATCTGGAATCAGCTACTTCCAAGTGTTTAAACTTGCTGCCACTCCCAGAAAATTATATTTCTCGTTATTCTGTGATATTGAATAGGTGGTCTACTGCTGAACTCATTCATCAATCTACCTTAGATTTTAATAGGAGGACCCAGCTGTGCTGCCACCAAATTCATGGCACAACTGTCCATGATGGACGCTGCTGGTTACCAAGGAATACAATGAGCTTATAGTAGGTGTCTTTAGAATCATTAGCAGCTTTGTAGACATACATTGTGTACATAATATATAGCACTGTGTACATAATATATGCTATACCTTATGTATAGCATTAATTTCTTAGCAGTGGTAGACATGAGCCTAAATATTGCCATTCCAAAGCCACAATAATCAATAATGATGATGAATGAATCACTAGCATAGAACTTTATTCAGGAGGTAATGCTTATGGAATTTTCACTAGGAGACTGAATTATTCAAACCCACACTGGTACATGGAAAGAAATATGTTTGTAACATTGGCCAAATACTCAGAATTCAGGCTTTGTTTAGGCCAAATCAATCACATGGTTCCTTATGGAGCGAACATGATAAAGCCTGTAAATCTTCCACAGGAAAATATAACCATGGAAGGATAGTTCACAGAATCATTTAGGTTGGAAGATACTTTTAAGATCATGAAGTCCAACTATTGACCCAACACTGACAGGTCCACCACTAAATCATATCCCTAAGCACCGTATCTATAGGTGTTTTAAACACTTCCGGAGATGGTGACTTCACCATTTCCCTGGTCAATCTGTTCCAATGTTTGATAATCCTCACTGCGAAGAAATTATTACTAATATCCAAACTAAACTTCCTCTGGTGCAACTTGAGGCCTTTTCCTCTTGTGCTGTCACTTGTCACCTGGGAGAAGAGCATGACCTCCACCTGGCTGTGCCCTGCTTTCAGGTAGTTGTTAATGGTTAGCTAAGAGAATGATTAGTTCCCCCCTGAGTTTCCTTTTCTCCAGGTTAAACAGCCCCAGCTCCCTCAGCCACCCAAGACTAGAGAGCCTTCCCCAGCTCCGTTCCCTTCTCTGGACTTACTCCAGACCCTCAATGTTTTTCATGCAGAGAAATGCCAAAAACTGAACAAAGTGTTCGAGGTGCAGCTTCACCAGTGCTATTACTGGATTAAATTCCCCTTTTCTCTGAATCTGGTAACAACTTTTAGAACTTTCCTATTGCTATTCCAGTCCTTTTCAGACTGGATTCTGTTTTTTTTTTCTTGGACAGACTGTAAATAAAGTCAGCTACTGTAATCCAAAATTTTCTCTTACCTGACTGCATGACACATGACAGGAGAAGGATGGAGGTGCCCCAAAACTGTCATTCTTCCTTGTTCTCCCTGCTTTGTTTCCTCACCAGTTTTGTAATCCACAATAAAACCCCTATTGAGAACCTTTCTTATGCAGTTCACAAGTCCACCTCTAAGGTTTGAAGCTCTGGCTCAAACAGCTAATTAGAGATCTTACCTTTTATAATTTCTTCTACCCTGTAGTTTGCTAACTCTAATCAGCTTTGCCCATTTGAATGCTCCCCCACGCCCTCCTTTCCAACCAAGCTGACATTTTGTCAGGCTGGGCAGCTTCTTACCTTCCTTTCAGTTAAATTTGATAATTTGATCACATAGTCAAGATACAATTACTCTGCAGGCAGGAACTAAAATCTTTCCACCGTTTATTTTTTCCAAAATATACCAGTATTTGAAAGACTTTTTAGAATGGGTGAGATTTTAGCTAATTTAAAGGTGATAGGCAAGAAAATATATAAGAAACAAGTGAGAAAATTATTGTTCTGAACACATTTTCAGTTCAGACACCATTTCAATTTATTATTCTTAAGCTTTAATCAAGCCTGCTCATAGAGGAATACAGCTCTAAAATTTGACGGTGAGACTTCTTATTTCCATAGACTTCCTTTAAGAGAAAGACAGTTTCAACCAGAATTATACCTCAGAGGAAAAACTGTTAAAGAGATCAGCACAATTTAGTAGCCAGGTTTACCTTTTCTTGTTAAATGTCAGTATGAAATATTTTTGATTGAATTTTTTTTTGAGCTGGTAAAGATTAGCAACTCCTCTGCTTCTCTAAAATAGCCCCTAGAATCTCAGAAAATATGAGATAAAAATTTAGAGCAATTGATTTGCATCATTTCTGCAGAGGAATGTGACTACTGAGGTATTGACTATCCTTTATTTGCCAGACAAGGACAGAGCTTTTAGACAATTGACTTCATCTATGCAGATTAGTGACGAAGGATGTTAAAAGGTCACTCTAAAAGATGTCCCTTCGGGCCATGTGGGCTTGAGCTGTCCTGTCCGCAACTTATTTGCTATAGTCCACTGCTTTTAGGTAGATATGAAAAGAGCTTTGTGCAAAGCTCATATTAAGACTTCTCTGCATGACCTTCCTTTCCTTTTTTTCAAAGATTCTGGACAGACCTCATCTTTGTGGCAAAGGTCAAATGGGAAGCATCTTGAAAAGAGCTACTGAAGCAACAATGGAATGTGAATCTTTGTGCTCTTCTGCTCTCAGACATGAAGCTACTGTACCTTATGAGTAAGTTCATGGTTCTTTGTTCCTTTGAGACTATTTATTAAAAAATAAGCCTTTGAAAACCCTCTTTATTTTCAGTTTGAATCATATAATTAAGGGGAGGAGGTGGAAGTGCACTTAAAATATTTTCACTGGAGTCACCTTGTTAGTTGAGGGGAAGGATCTGTATTTACAAGAGATGAAATACAGGCCTGGAAACATAACCACAGAGAATGTATTGGTATTTGAAAATGACACTGTACTGAAAAACTTAATCTTGAGTTGCATTTCCTTATAGAAATTTGACAGTTCAGAAGGCTTGATCACTTGTGAAGCTTTTCATAATACATTTCTATTCTCTTTTAGCATCCAAGATAAGTAGAAAAAGAGACAAATCATTCCAAGTCTGCCCAGCTTCACAGGTTTTAGTAGAATATTGCATTATTTTTTGTACTTTGAGATCTTACTGATTGTCTTGATATGTCCTCATATAAACTCTTTTTGAGGGCAATCAGTTGTTTTCCTGTCACAAGACCTGTTACAATTTTGCTCTCAATTTCAGAAGAAACCCTCTGAACCTCTTTGAGATAAGCAAGTAATTATATGTGATGCCCAAAGAAATTATAGGACATACACTGTTGTTAGAAATACCCAGAAAAAGGTCAGCTATAAAAACAAGAAAACCAGCAGCATTTCCATCCTTGGCCTGCCTGAAATGTTGAAGGTAGGGAATGTTATTCAGCACTGCACGGAGCAGAGGAAAGCTGCTGGCCCAGGCTGAGGACACCGTGCAGTCCAGCACAGAGGGCTGTGCCCATGGGCCAGGAGAACAGAGTGCAGGTGACAGACTGCTCTGTCCTCCCGTGGCCAAGCACCCCCAGCCTGGTTATCACCAGGGCTTAGAATTTGGAGGTTTAGATGGAACTCTGTTGTCACAAGTAAGGAATATATTTAAAAACATCTGTATTAAAGGAACAGCATTCTTTGAAATCACATTTCTGTACCTTTCAAGCAAGTTCTTGGCGTCACTTGAAGAACAGGCAGTCATTTGAAAAATAGGGATAGGCCTTTTTGTAATTTGCATAATATACAGTGGTATAAAATGATTTCCATTTTGTAATTCACGTGGAGAATATTTACTTCATATAATGTTAAATGTGAGCTCTGCGGAATTTAGCAATTCTAGAAATGTGTCAAGAAAATGCACTCATCTCAAAAATCAAGCTGAAAAACCACGATTTGGATTTTAAGAATCTGCCTGTGCCAGTAACTCAAATTCTTTTTCCATTATAAGCAGCAGGATGTGCTTATTTAATATAACATGACCACAATGTTATCTAAAAGAAGTCCACACAATACATGAAACACAAGTCCCTAGGTGAACATATTATTATTTCCTTCTTGTCGCTCAACACTGAGCATGTTAGATAATGACCTATAATAGAATTTAATATAATGGTTTCCCCAGTCAATAGTGGGATGAAGATTGAGATTTTTCAAATGGGAACTGAGTGGCCAAATCCCCTGGGCAGCATGCATGATCACATCAGCCTAAAAATTCAGTTGAGAAAAAAAAATACTGTCAAAATAATTTTAATATTGGAAAACAGTTGTTGCCTTCACTACCTTAAAATGAAAATTGTCACACAGAAACATATATTTAATAGAAGGTTTCTGAGAGAAACATCCTTTCCTCAAGGATTTTTTTTTAAAAGCAATATCTTCCCCATTCACCTAATAACACTTCAATATTTTGCATCTGCCCTCCTTTTTCTATCTTGATAATAAAAGGAAAATGGCAAAGAAATATAACAAAAATAATTCTGAAATTAAATAATTATTTTGATTTTTCCTTTTGTCTCATTTAAATGGAAAGAAGTAGGGAGACTTTCTTAGGGGCAGGTTAGAAAGGTTGTCTGCTGGCTAATTCTGCACCTATCTCACAAAATTTCTGGGCTCATGAAGCAGTACCAAATACCAAGGTAGAGGAAACCTCTTAGCTTCACATGAGCTCCACCTGCTTAACCCAAGACAAGAACATTGAAAAAATAGTCCCACCAAGATTTTTGTGGGTTTTTTTTAATGGGAAAAAGAATAGAGCTCTTCTGATACAATTTACAGCATGAGTCTGCCCTGGGCTGCACCAACACAGCTCAGATAACAAATCCAATGTGCAATTAGTTGCCAAAAGATTGCAGATCCAGGCTTTGACTTCAGGCATCCATGGGGAACCAAACATCCTCTTTGCCTCTTTGATCTAGTCCTTAAAAATAAACAGGTGATGATAGTACAGTCCCACCTATTGTTGCCTTTCCTTGTGCAACAATCAGTCACTCTAACAGAATTCAATCAGATAAGCCAACTTTTATCCTCAACTTTTCTGGTTCAATTAACATGTAATAACTAAAACTCTCAAGGCAGCTGAAAACCAGTCAGGAATGATCTTTCATGTGCACTAACATCTGATTCCTGGGAAATGAACTGTAATTATTGAAAATAGCTCTCCAGTTGAATCCATACACTGACAGGAGGCAAATA
This sequence comes from Vireo altiloquus, assembly GCA_013396875.1. Taxonomy (NCBI): domain Eukaryota; kingdom Metazoa; phylum Chordata; class Aves; order Passeriformes; family Vireonidae; genus Vireo; species Vireo altiloquus. The sequence continues at coordinate 378,107 of VZRF01005916.1, read as the reverse complement.
TACATTAAGAAGTTAATTTAAAAGTACCAGGGACATGGAACCATAAGCATAAATTGATTTATGTGAATTTAAATGTCCCTCTGCACATTATGGCTTGCTTTTACTGATATAAGTGTAAAAAAAAAAATCTTACTCTCAGTATTCTAATAATGCAAAGATGCAATCAAAATTTTGACACTTGAAAATGTTGAATTATTCATATTAGTTATTGTGAAAGTAAGCATCACTCAAAAATCTCTATACATTTATATTTACTTTTCATGTATAACATAGAAACAATTGTGTTCCTATTCTACTATAATGAATAAATACACACTATAGTACATAAATCTCTACATATACGTATTTTTGTTGGGACACACCTTTGAGACTGGAAAAATACCAACACCCAGTTGTAAAAATGCTGTTTTCCAGTAAGACCTTACAGTATAAATAAACAAAAAAAGACAAGGAATGGAAAAAAAAGAAAGCCTTGTTATGAACAGTTTATGATCTGAAGCATTGGGGAGTAAAAGATTTTCTGCACCACACTGACAGAAATAAGAATCAAACTAGAGCTCTTAAAATGCAGTTTTGTGCTCCAACCACATGGCCAGAAAGGTCTATAAAATATCAAAAGTTTAGTAGGAATCTATGTTATGAATTAACATGAAGAGTTGCTAATATAATAATCAAGTTTATTTTGCATATCTGCCTCCTGAACTCCTCGGCATAGCAAAACTCTTCAGGGACTGGATGACTATGCCAACAAAAAGAGTATGCAAGTTTTTTTCAGAGACATATTTTCAAATCACATGGTTTATTTATTTTTTTCCCACTGACCTTCCTGAAGGTATCTTAGTGCTGACATGTTGTAACTGAATGGTTTTCTATGAGAGGGACAACAAAATAGAATCTGGATTGATGAAAAAATAATTTGCTCGAAGACTGAGTACCACAGGAAACAAGACTGCCTCTTAACAATTCGAAAGAGATTTGACTCTGGAGAACAGCAAATAAAAATAAAAGAGGAGGATTCTGGAAGGAGAGAGTACCCCACAGCTGTCAGTTCTACCACACTGCGGGCAAACCCAGAGATAGACACTGTTGTGACTAACACTGCAAATTAAATGCAGCTGTTAAAACATTTCCTGGCTAATCCTTGGATGTGTTACATTTGACCCACACTGCCGAAATGCTATTCCAAACTGAGTCATGTCGTATGGACACCTTACAGATTAGTTCAAGCAAAAAGCATCACTGCAAACAGTGAGGAGTTGTTTTAAAATAAGAAGAGAATCGACCACTTCCTCCTCTTGTCTGACATGTACCCACACAAAAACCAGAACAAAGCCCACTGCTGCAGGTGATCTCCCCGTGGCTGTTAAACCATGTGGCTTCTATACACACAGGCTGGAGCCAAGCCACATCTGAGCAAAGTCCCTGTCCAGCTTTCTCCAGACAGATCAGCCACTTTGCTCCTCAGGCTCCCACAGAAACTGGCTCTATACGCCATGAATTCCCCTCCATGGACTCCAAAACCAGAAAAAAAAAAATTATTAGCATGAAATGGAAAGAAAAATATTACAGGAAGCATGAAAAGGCTGGGTGTAACCAAACTTAAAATAATCTTTTCTTAGGTTTAATTACTGTGCTGGTAGAACACATTACTGTGCCTTGCGAGTACAGTGCTGAGAGTATGAAAAAGGCTCCCAAAACTACACAATAGAAGGAGGAATAGAAACCATACGCTGAAAAAAGGTACAAGTAAGAGTATAATTTGTGGCACCATACAGTTATCCTCCACAGCCTCAAGCCTCACGTGCCTCACCAGTTCAGTGTAAGACGATTGTCGCCTATAAAAATCACAGTAATCTTGGTTTTATACATATCTCATCCCTCCAGGTTGTAGCCCTTTTCAGCCAAAATAACTTATTTCACAGCATACCACAACAGAGATCGACTCCTTCTACATGCATCTGCCATTCCCAGTTATTTTATGCTCAGTTTAATTTACAGACTTCTTGGAACAGAATAACACTAAAAACCTGCTGGTTTTTAGGGTTCGTAGCATGTGTTTGTCTGTCTGACACTGCACAAATAATGTAACCTTAAAGAACCATATTTTCCCCAGCCTTTAATTCAGGGGCTGAAGGGGTTTCAGCTCCTGTTTACTCTCACTTTCTCACACAAGAATCACAGTCCTGTAAGTTGCCCACAAATTGCTGCTTGTAGAGAGCATAAAGCATCATCCTCTAACAATGAATTAATCTGAGTAACTTCTTAAAGCCTGTATGTTGGGAAATATTTTAGCAGTTATTTTAAGCATTTCTCAGTTTATTAAGTTCCTCGGCAAAACCTCCTGTCTTACAAATGAGAGGGGCTTGCAGTGGGAATGGGTTTAATGTTGTCCCCTGCTTTTAGTGCTTAACTGAAAGATTTGTTTGTGAAATAATTTTGGGCAATTTGAGCAGAACTCATCACAGAGCCAGATGTGTTTCTGAGGAGTCCAGAAGTAGTATCCATAAACCATTGCAAGACACAATTCTGCAAATGGAGCTGATGGGCCACCAAGGCTTTGCAATGAGCAAGAAAAGAAGAATATCTGGTTTCTCTTCAAGCTCAGCAAATAATTAAACCATCAGAGCTAAGAAAAGTGGTATCTATAGTTGAAAAAAAAATCTATCTCAATCTTCTCTCTCGTTCAAAAGCAGGCAGAAAATACATATAGATATTTGCCACTTAACACATATAAAATATCCTCATATGTCCTATGCATTTTCACAATTAACTAAAATTCCTAATCCCAGCATACAGGGCTAAAGAATGCATACAGCATACTTTAATCAAAGCCTAATGCAGACTGATAATGATCCTTAATTTTTAGAAGCAGTCTTAAGACATTTAATAAAACCTCTTACTCTTTCCTTCAGCAGTAACCATAGCTTAATAGCAAAAATTACAAAATTTATCACAGAACCATTGGATGGATTTAACACATTACATTCATTTCCATGTAAACTCACTCCAGTTGAAGAAGCAACAGGATCTGATATTAACATAACACCATTCTTCTGCAACTCTCTTCAAAACCTTCTCCTTGTCTTTCACAAAAGCAACAGATTCTGCCACTTTTCTGTCTGGCCTCTTCTTCCAGATCAGCTCTAGTCCTAGCACAAAACTTTGTGATTTCTAATAAAAAAGTTCACCTTCTATACTTACTACTCATACTTTTTGCCTCAATGGTCTTTTGAAGTATTACTGTACTTCCTCACTTCTCTTTTTCTCCAGTCTCTTGTGATTATACCTCTCAGAAATCTTTTGAAATGTAAACAGGTTATAGAGTCAGAATGCCTTCCTTGTCCACTGCTGCATGGATTTCTTCCACCTGTGCTAGTACTAGTGCAGCATGACATTCTTTAGCCGAACCTGGGGTAATTAATCAAGTTTAAGGACATGATCTTGAAAAATCACAATTCATAAGAAAGGTAGGTTTTGATTATATAGGAGACATACACCAAACTGGGTTTAAATTCTGTATAAGATAGAAAGCTCATTAAAATAGAGAAATTAAAACCTCCTAAATGGGTGGAATTTCCACTTGGTGTCACTCACTGAGGGATAGAGGTTTCTGCATGTAGAAGAGTATCACATTTTATTCAGCCATGGTTCCTCCTGCAATATGAGAATTTATTACAGGGAAATATATGCTCTTGTACTGACCATCAATCTTTAACCAATGTCATAAGTTACTGCTTCTTCTTTGGTAGAAGAAAGGAAAGTTGCTCTTGGCATTTGTTCTTAATTCTTGTTTTATGGAAGTCCAGTATCCAAAAACGCAAAGACTTTTCTTCTTCCCCCTTTGATTATAGGGTAAAGTCTATTACATCCATATTTGCATCTTGTCCCCTAGCCCGTATCAAATGTTACAGTTTAAATACATCTCTGACAGAGATCTGATCTCTCAGCCTTCTAAAGTGAATTATTAGTCAACTATTCTTTTGTGGAAGGAGACACTTTTTACTATTTGACATCTGGCAGTCATTTAAAGCACTAGCAACTCGTCATTCAGAACAGTACACATATCTGATTTGCTTTCAATATTTTCTTGGTCTAAATGCCACCCTATTGTTTTTCTTGGCAAAAAAAAAAAAATTAAAAGCTCTGTTGGGTGGAGCAAGATTTCCACTGCTAGATTTTCACTATACTTCATGCTATAACAGATCCTTTAGAACTATCTAATGTGCAAAATCTGTTGTTTATACAGATCTGCAGCTGGCTTTGTCCCAGTTGCTCAAGAGTGATATCTAAACATAAAATAATCTCTATATAAACTGTGGGTTTGTAAAATATGTAAGTGCCTCCTGTTTGTTCAGCTCAGGTCGCTTGCTGAAAATGAAGGTTATGCCTGGGTGATAACCATCAGATGTCGGTTCAGAAGGGAACCCAAACTTTTCCAAAATTTAATTATGCCCAAGTCACAAGGACATGACACGGGGACGGGTTGGGTAGAATTCTAAAGCTTGCCATCAGCACATGCAAAAACTTACCCACAATTAACTGCACTTCCTTGAATTCTGTGAAGCCAAGTAAAGTAAACAACTTTTAAAGACATACCTAATTATTAGATTGCACCCTTGGAATCATTAGAGCTGCAATCAGAACAATGCCTCTTTTCTGCTCCCACTGAGCGATGATCCTGCTGTAATGATCCTGCTCCAGTGATTAACTGCTGCTGAAGGGGAACACAAGGTAAGGCTTCAACAGTTTTTGAAAAACCAAGGCAATGAAATACATGACTCTTCAACAACATAACTTATCACATTAGGGGTCCTGCCTTGCAAAAATAAGTAAAACTGTAAGTAAAACTGTAGTACAAGGCAATCTCACCTATCAGTTATAAAATGCCACTCTGACATTTGGGGTTTGAGGAGTTAGTCTTAGGAGCCATCCTAAGAAGGAGCATATTATTTACATCAAGTTTTGAAAATGCTATCTTTTTATATTAGAAGAGATTGCCATGTGAAAGCTAAGAAAAATATTACCTGGAAAAACAGATATGATCTGGTTTTAATACCTTCTTTATAGGAAAACCAACCAGAAAGGTCAGTAGGTAATTTTTGGAAAAATTTTTTAGGCTTTTCAATGTTTTTAATTTGATATAACAAAATATATCACAAAATATCAAATTATTGCAAAATCCTGTGTGTAATCATTTGGAATAGGGGTGATTTAACCAAAATCTCAGTAGAGTCAAGGTTCAGGTGTGTGTGTTTGGGGGCTGTTTTCCCTGTGTGCCAGAGCTGGAAGCAGGGCAGAGGTGTCCTCTCCACAGCAAGTGTGCCCTGGGTGATGGGCTGGTAAACCACTCCAGCTTCACTGTTCTCCTAGCCAGCCCTGCCCCTGTCTCTAGTAAGTTCTGTGGCAAGGCAGTGCACTTGCATGTCTTTCTACAGCAGTAGTAAATATTATTTGTTGCCTTTACTATTGAAATTTTTTCCCCACACTGTGTTTTTTTCACTCTCCACAAATGGATGCCCACAGGGTGCAATGACCTCGTTCCAACAGCTCACCTGCACCTATATTAGCAAACCTTCTGGATAAGATATTGACCTCTCTTCCATGTGTGCTCTCCCTACCCGCTGGAGTGATTGGCTCTTCAGGGAGCAGGAAGCTGAAGTGACCCAATTTTTGTTAAATTTTCCCAGTTAGGTTCAGAGTCAAGGTAACTTGAGTGACAATAACAATATCTTTTACCATGTCATAAGCTTAATTATTTTGGGGGTGTCTTGCTAGAATGGTACTCAAGTTTGCCTTTATAGGATTTGAAATACTACAGCATTTCTCAAAGGATCCGTACAAGGGGTAGAAAAGGCTGAGGCAATCAATAAATTGTCTCAAAAGAAAAAAAGGAGGAGAAGAATATGGCTCCATTAATGTAGGTAATTTTGGGATCAGTTAGATTGTTTCTTAGTGAATGAGAGAGTCAAGATTACAGCTGAGTTCCCTCTTTGGGAATTTCTAATATTCTCAGGAACCTGTGGTTAATTTTGACTTTTTAGGTCATCTCAGCCAGAAGCTGGCATGATTTCAGACAACGGAAATACACAACTCTCAAACAAAAATTCAAGATTGACCATGATAATCAACACACTGCAAATATAATTAGAGTTCAGTGCTTGGATCGGAGAGAGAGCAGCATCCTGACATGGCAAATGTGCCTGTTGGGACAGCTGCTGCACCTGACAGCCTGTCCTGTGCCAGCTCCTGTCTGCCTCTCCTCCCCACAACCTCCAAGCCCAGTCCCTCTTGCTGCCCTCGGAGCTGTGATCTGTGCCTGTTGAGAGGGGGCCAGGCCATCTGCAGCAGTTCTGCAGGCTGCCTTTGCAGAAGTGCTCAGCCCTCACAATGGAGTCCTGATTTTCCAGAGGCTCTGGCACCTATTCAGCCATCACACTGCAGCCTACCAACATTTTCAGAAGTGCTTGGCCACGAGCAGTTCCTGTTGACATGAAGCATGTCTGTGTGCTTATCTACAGCTGTCACCTCTTCTGCAGGTCCTTGGAGCACCTCCTTTCCTGGTGCCTGTGTCAGCACAACGACCCAGGCCATTGTCAGGCACATCTTTAGGATGTGGGGTCCCACAGAGGGGAGCAATCACAGTCCCAGCAGCTGGTGGGCTCTGCTCTGCCTTGCTGGGGTTCTGCCAGCAGCTGGCACAGCCCCAGCTGCAGAGCATCCCATGGATCCCTCACAGAGTCCTGGCGTTTCGGGTGGAAGGTTCCAGCACTCTCCTCAGGGTGCTCTGAAATGAGTGAGCCAGAGCTCAGGGCAGGAGGGGAGGAAAGAATGCAAGGTTGAATTCTTACATGTGAATCACAGGCTCAGCGTTTCACACATCCATGTGGGTCTGTAAACAGCAGAGGCAGCACCATTTAAACACTGACTGCCCCCGACCAGCTGCACCTTTGCTCTTTATAGGAAGACTTGATGGCATTTTGAAAATGGTTATTAACCGTGAAGTGAGGCTCTTTCCAATGCCCCACCCAGATTTTCCAAAATCTTATACCATGGATGTAGCACACAGGATCCTATCTCTCCAGATTTCTGAACATTGCTCAGCTTCTCCAAAAATTAACCTAGATGGAAATGTTCCTGTTCTGTAAACATTTTCCCTGTATTTGTTAGGAGTGAGATTGCCACCTATCTAAACAGAAGAACAAGGAAGTAAAACTAAATTCCCTACTCATCATAGATGGAATGGGCATAGGCCACTAGAATACTGTTCAGAGAAAATATTTTCCTCACAAATGTGTCTCTCATAATATTCACAAAAATAAACCTCATTCCCTTCAAACTGTAATTAGCATTGGTTTGATACTGCAGGTACAATGATGATTTGCTCTCATGGCTTTTCACCATGCACTGTGGTTTGGAAAATGCCAGTCTAATTCATAAGAAACAGAGAGAATGCATGGCTCCACTCTGAGAAGAGGACCAGAAAAGGGTGGATGTGCAGGTAAATCTGTTGTAACATCCCACTACAAGAACTGAGCCAGCCTGCAGGACACCAAGTCTGCTGAGGAGCAGAAATGCTAAACTGCAAGATGTAAACAAATCCAGATCATCTGCAGAGTCATCTGAAAAAATCTGAACCAATTTTGTCTTCTAGAAAGCCATTTACTTGCCTTCATTTTTGCATTTTTAAAGGTTATCCTCTTTTACAATGAGTAAAAGGTACCTTTTCAAATTATTAAATGACAGTGTCATTTTTAACTTTCACAACATCCCATGCTGTTATGACAAACAGTGCACAGTTCAAAAGAAAGGAATGTTTCTATCAAAGTATTCCACACACAAAGAATACAGAGCCCAGCATGGAATAACTAATGACCCAAACTACAGCAATAGGATTTTTTTTAAAGTTCTTCAACCTGAGAAGCATTCAGGTTTATCAAGCTGTGATCCAAATCTTTTCTATGCATACAGTGTTCCTCTGTCTGACTTAATACTTGACTTTTCTTTGAGCACATCACATAGAAACACAGAGGTGGTTTTTTTTTATAAGGGCTACCCATTCAGCAGCATCAAAATATGGCTTCAGAAATGCCTTTACTTGTAATATGTATTTGTTGATGATTGTTCAAATGGGCTGCTAATAAAGGGTGCAGACTGAAAAGCAATTATAGAGGATGGTCCTTTCAGGATGGTCTGCTTGAAAATATTCATCAGTTTGAAGGGAACTTTGAGGGGTAGATATCTTTCAGTGTGGATTATAAAGGATAGCAAACAGGAGCCTGATTAATAGTGGGAGGCTCTTCATGCAAGAAATTGCTGGGACAGGTCATGTTTTGTCCAGGGACCATGAAGGTCCCTATCATCTGAGGTTGTCCTGCCAGAATCAGCTCTGCAAATTCAATTTATTTCAGTAGGAACATCGTGTAATTTGTTCATGTAAAGCCTCAAAGATTGAAAACTATTCCTTGATTTTGTGCTTAAGTTTATTTTCAGACCACATGGATAGTAGGTCAAATGCTAGAACTCCACACTTGGCTCTGGTACCACAATCCTAATGTGCTCAGCTATGTTTAGCTGAAGAAAAAGGAAACAATGGTCACCACTACTAAGTAACCACAAAACATGCAGATGCTCTTCCTCGAAATATCTCCATTCTTTTTCTCATGCCATGCTCAGGTTCTCTCTGTGCAGTTCTGAAGGTTTATCCAAATCCCACTGAAATCAGTCAATTCTATTTCATCTCAGGGCCTGTTTCTGCTCTGACTACTCTGCACTTCAGAAGAAAAAATTACAGAGTCACAGCACTACAAGATGTGTCAAATGTTCTATATTTTTAGCTGTTCAATCACTGTATCTTTTCAGCATTAAAAAGAGCAAAACAAGTAATAAAGTTTTGCAAATACTAATATAAGATAAAGCGGACTTAAGGAAAATGGGTTTAGTTATAGTTTATGTAAACATAAAACACCAGTATTTTGCTTCTTTACTTGTTTTTATAACCAGTTCCACAAAAACAGAATCAGGAAATGAAGTTATGGATTCCAAACGAGAAAGTAGCAAATAGACTTAAGCTGCAGATAATTTCTTCCCTGCACTATTTTCCCTCTCTTCCCTCTCCTAGACAGCCAATTTTTTTTAAACTGGAAATCGTTCCAATATAGGTGAAAGAGATCACAGACTGCTGCACTGTGACTTACAAAAAGAAGGAAATGTTCATTGCTTTGTTAACATGCTATTGCCAGAAACACATTTCCACTACAGCATTAAATCAAGAATTACCAGAATTGTTTTCTTATTGTCCTGATGCTCAGGTAGGGAGTGGTTAAGTGGCCAATAACTCCTTTTGATGAAAGCTGCAGAGGTGCCCTGCTAGCATCTCACTCCTGACCTGCACAGCACTGTACTACTAGAAAGTATTCCAGAAGGTTTTACAAGTGCTTTAGACCGCAAGAAATCTAATTGTGCAAAAATAACCCCTGCCTATGTTTTTAAAGACAATGGCATTTCAGACAAAATGAGTAAGTGCAAGGCTGACTGATGACTTCTAGGAACTTACAGAGTCTGGGGAAAACAGGTGAGCTCAGGCGACCTTGGGGTGCAAGGATGTGCTGAAGAGGTGCACAGCACAGTCAGACATTTTCCACTACTGAACACCACAGGGGGCTACATGCTCTTTCCACGTGTTCCAGGCAAAGCCATAGAGTGATTCTGAGCCAGAAACTCCTCCCCACCTTGGCCCACCAGTGTCTGTAGCTGCCCTTCCCTGGATCCAATGCACCCTCTATTCTTTCCGGCACAGGAACTAAAGCAAACTTACCCCTGTGCCAGCACATGAAAGGATGTGTATTTTCTTTCACAAGTGAAGCCTTGGGAAGGAAGGCTGGGTATTCAGGATCCTGGAAGCAATCCAGAAGGAGGACATCTCCCGAGGCTAATGCAATTACAATTCTGTTTTGGCTGGCGGAGTGAGGAGAAAGAATCATCCAACTCCGAGGAACATCAGGCAAAGGTTACAGCCCTGAGTCTGTACAACACTGGGTCAGTCAGACACTGATTTTGTTAGTCAGTGAATTTGTGTAGGAGCAGTTAGAAAAGAGGGATAGTCCTGACACTGATGAATCCACAATCAGGGCAAGGGTTGGGAGTTCAAACACAGAGTTTCAGGCTCTGGCACAGGGAGCAGCTGCATGGGGACATAACCTCTGCATCTCTGCAGAGCAGCTTGCTGAATCAAAGCTGAGGTAGTTTATTTCATGGATTATACATGTATTTAATTAAATTTCTAGATAAATATTTGTAGCAATACGCTTTTGAAGTACTGTAAAGTTACATTGTATTAAACATTTATTGCAAGCTTATGAAATATTCCTTGTGTTAAATATTTACTGTTATTTTCAAGATATTGGATTTGAGCTTATTATAAACATGGCACAAATGCAAAGCCATCTTTCTCAGAGCAATATACTTCCTGAGTTGCTTTTAGACTTATTTCCTGATGGATATTTGCCATTAATGTACTATGACTTTTTCCTTTATGAAAAAAGACTCTAGCTCAAGCTAAGAGAAAGTTGTAATTTAAAAGATAGTTTCCACTGTGCTCAGCATTCTCACAATAATAATAGTTTGTCCTTTTTCTTACTGCAGCTACTGTATTAAATATTTATGTTGATGTTTACTTTGTAAACAAAGAAACTGAATTAGGCTAACACAGGAAGGGCCCATGATGTGTTTTAATATCTATATTTGTTTTATTTGTTGTGGTCTTTTATGCAATTGAGTCAAAGGATGGTGTTAAATAATAAGTAATATTTTTAAAATTACATGAAAGTATTTTTATTAACTGGAGGAGATAAATTTTTTAAAAAAAATTAGAAGTACAAACTGCATAGTCCCTATGCAGTTTTATATGCAGTAAAGGTAGTGAAATTACCAGTAAATGTTTGGCTTTCTTGATGACAGCATGATTGTCACAGTGTCCTTTGGAATTTGACCTAAAAGCCTCAATATGTTAAGACTAGAGAAAGCAAAAAGCTTCTGGTCTGATATTTTTTTGTGAGATTTTCTTCCTGATCAATAATTGAACAGTCCAGCCAACTTGAAGGTGCTAGATATAGGACAGCCACTCACATTTATTTAGTTCATTATGTTTCCCAGGTTATCTTGGGATTTCTAGGAAGGTTGTTTCCTATATAACCCTCCTGCTGCTTGCAACTGCACAAAAAAGTGTGTTCTGGCTGGGAAGCACCTGGGCTGTGTGCTGGAGAGGGGGTTAGGGTATTGTACAGAAGGGTATTCACCTCTCCACACCTATAGCCCTGGGGTTTCTTTGGCATCTTTGCAGTCTTACCTTGGCTGAGGTAACTGCTCCTCATCCCTTTGACACTGGTTTTAACACACTCTCCACTTCACAGGGCCTTGTAAATTGTCTGGCCATTCTTAATCCACAGAGCACTTAGAAGGTGTCTTGCTGCCAGTTTTCTCAGTCATCCCTTCAGTGCGGGTGGAAAGGTTGGATTTTTTTTTTTTTTTTCCTGATTATCTGAGGAATCTGACACTAAAAAGGGAAAGGAAATAAAAAATCAACCAAGAAACACAATAAGGACAAACTGAGGAGCTGAAGCATTTATTATTCTTCAGATAAAGTCAGTAAAGACTATCAGTGCACCAACTGTTATCAGAGAAAAGGTGCTTGTGTTTTCCTGTCTAGTTAAAGCTGTCAGAGCTCGGGACATAATGCACATTCCTCTCGCTGGGTTATCAACACAACTCAGATAGACTTGTATATTTTTATGTTCCTACTTTAGCATGATAGTGGTCTTTTGCTGTACATTCTTTAGATTTTACACACATCTATTGGAACTGTCAAACATTAGTTTAATGTTCTTAGATCTGTGATCCTTCTCTTTTCAATCTGATGCTCAGCAAAGTATCAAAGCAACAGCACTTACATATTTCTCCAAAGCTGGCTTGAAAGAGGAAAATTAAACTTTAAAGATATAGCAAACCTGGGATGAAAGAAATCACTCCAGAATTAACATACACCATTTTTCAAGGTCTGAGATAAAGACACTCCTTGTGTATAATGTACATTACCTGTATGCCTACAAAACTCTTACACAAATGCTTTAAAAACAAGAACTTTTTATTTTATTTTATTTTTATTCAGTGAGCAGTAAGAGATATGAAATGTTTCTTTTAGGGGAGTTAGAATAATGTTTGCCTGAAAATCCTACACTTCTGGAGGAGCACTCTCAAAGTTCTTACATGTCTCTTGGTACAAAATTCAGGTGATTTAAAGAGGAATTTCAATCAATGTTCTCAGAATTATTGTGTGCTATATATATGTGCACATTTAACTACACGTGCAGTTTCTAATTAATTCATGACTAATTATCCCTTGTTGTAAAATATTGTTTAATTCCCCAAGCACTTGTTGATGGCAGTTGGTTCATCTTGCTCAGTGTTGTCTTTGATGCCATTTTGCTGAATTCCACTAAACTAAATGAAGGCCCATTTTCCTTGTAAGTATAGAAATCAATCACGAGGGCTTCATGCACCATCCAGCGAGAGAGCATCATAATCTTCTAAAATAATGGATTGGGTTTTATGGTGCTTTGTGTGCTTTTGATCCCCATCCAGTCATTGGGAAGACCCAAAGTCCTACTTCTACCATCAAGCATTCTTTTTCTTGCCAAAGAAGTGCTTGTTCTTTTAAAAAGGACCTCTTGGCTAAACCAGAAATCTGTCCAACAGGAGTTAGCAGACATCACTAGCTCTGTAAAAAACTTGAGGACGTTGGAATTTCCTCAGCTGAATGAATGCTACAGAAAGATGTATAAACAAAAACATAGGCATTGTGTAGGTAAGGCGTAGCACATTGGTAAGCTGTCAATTTTTATTACAATGTTTTATAGACCAGACTAAAATAATTCATTTCCATTGACTATCAAGAAAGAGTTTTTTAGCAAGCTGCAATCTTTAGTCATTTGGAAATAGCCATTGCTTCTGAAGCAAAGCCAGTTTTATTATGGATAAAAAGTTCCAGCTTAGTTCTTGAATGTACTTCACAGATTTCAATAATATCCTTTTTTTTAAAAAAGGTATCCTTCCTGGTCCCATAGATTTCATTTACCCAGTAGTGAAATGAGCATCATGAACAGGTTTATCTTGTTGAATTATTCAGTTAGCTCAAGGTCTGATCAGAAAAACAGACATTGCTGAAACTAGCATGAACTGGACTATGATCAAGGAATTCTGATCCTGAGCTAAGTTCAAGACACTACAGGAACATCAGAAAAAAATAAAAAAAGAGCTTAGGCTTGGAATTGGTCTCTGTCAGTGGACAGAGATCAAGGACTTCTGGGGAATACCTTGCTGTTTTAAGTTCAACAACAGCCTCACTGACTAGCCTGGTGTATTAGGAGAAATATCAGTGATTTTCTTTACACTTTATTCCCATCATCTTCGCGTGAAACAGCCCAGGGCCACCTAAAAACACTTCAATGTATATAGTGCATGCGTGCTAAAGCAATCCATGGGATAAATTGAAATATCAGTCTGTGATCTCAATCTTTATGCATGAATTCCATTGACTGACAAGTTCAGAGTTCAGGGTTGTTTTAGTGTTTTCTTATCCATGTAAAACCACAAAGTTCCCACTTGTCCTCATTATTCGCCTGTTGGAAAAAACCTACATAATTGTTGAAACATAAATTTCATACTACATATTTCAATCAAAATGTAATTCATGAACTAAAAAATATGCACCACATGTTGTTGATGTTCTTACCTTGCAGAGCACACACTTCAGAACTTTTCCAGTCCCAGGGATACACACTCAGCCTACCAGGAAACCAAAGGACATAGCAGGAGCTTGGATCTTTTTTATAATCTGATAAAAACCTGACAAAAGTCAGGGCACTCATGTGCAGGTACCTGACTCCACTTGGAGTAACAGGATCCTGGGGGACTTGGAACCTAAAAAAAGATATTTAAGCACCAAATATCAGACTAACTTTCTTTATGACAAGTCCTTGCACTTCTGACTACAAAAGTCAGAAGTCATGGCTTTATACCATCAAATATTCAACTTTTAACTTTTATTGTTTTGTCTTGATGCATAAAAAGACAGCCTTTTTTGTAGTTCTGCTTTTTTGGATGCATTGGCAAGATTATTAAAGTCGCTTATGGATCTTCTATTGGTTAAGCCTTGGACAAGGATCTTTCTGCTCTGAATGGAGGAAGTTTCTCAATAGAGAGAAGACACAGCCCCTCCTCAGGCAGCCCATTTTCCAGATAAAGTAGCTAAATAAATTAAAGGCTAAATAAAATGAAAATGCTACAGTTTCTGAAATATATTTAGAGATAAAAGGGATCATACTTTGTCCTGTTGTATTCAGAACTTATCAATGATGAAGGAGATGTCAGGAATTATGCAGATAAGTATTTTTACATATATTTGTTTTAAACTTTACATGTTTAATTCTCCTTCTGGCTCACGCTACAGTGAACTGCAGAAGGAAAAGTCAACTCCAGTGATATATTGCACAAGATACAATGAAGAGTATTCACTCCAAAAATGCTAATAGAGAAACCACCGTGTTCCAAACACTTCTGTAACTAAGCCTCAAGGAAACGACTCTTACTGAACAATGTTGTTATTCAACATCAGACTCTGCATCAGGAACATTGGCAGTCAGGCAGTTCCTGCAGTGCTGATGTGCTGATAAAGTCATTCTTGCTTTTGGCTGGGCCGGGGCCCTAAAATAACATCACTGGCACTCAGAGGTAAACTCATGACTGTGAAGGTAAAAGATAACGTTGTACCTACTATATCACAATTTTCAGCTCAAGTCACTTTATGTACTCAAAGTTCAGCCTCTCCATAAAGGAGCCAACAGGCAGAGCACTGCTCTGGATTCTCTTATTGCTTCCTGGTAGGTCCCAAATAAGTCTGACACACTCCTATTGTCTTTCTTCTGGCCTAGTCACGAATCCTTTCTCTTTCCTGCAGAAGCACAAGGAAACAATATACAGCCAGGTAGCTTTGCCTGATCCTAACTGTGCTTTAGGAATAAATTTTTTCATCCACACTAGGCAACATATACTACTGGTAGTCTTACAATGGCTTGTGATATGAAAAACACAATCACAAGAAACATAGCAAACAGTGAAATTATATTAGCTTGAACAAAGTTTTACATAATTCTCAACTGCCTGATCTAACATATTGGGTTCATTTTAGACTCTGATTTTCAGAAAATACCAGATGTAGCCTTTTCCCCTAAACTAATCACTGATATCTCTTTTGAGACCCATCAAAATTCACCTTGCACAAGTCATTTAGAACTGAGATATCAGTACTAGTGTGAAAACTCTGGTGGTCCTTTTCTGCAAAAAAAGTTGAATAAGGCATATAAAAAAAAAAAACCTTAACAGCTTGAGAGAGCTCATTAATGCAGAAAATTTATGCAGTTCAATTGTCTTGGTATTCTCTCATAAAGTCCTTGATCTGTTAGTGATGAGATACTAAGGAC
The DNA here is from genome assembly GCA_013396875.1 of Vireo altiloquus. Classification (NCBI taxonomy): domain Eukaryota; kingdom Metazoa; phylum Chordata; class Aves; order Passeriformes; family Vireonidae; genus Vireo; species Vireo altiloquus. Next base: position 362,574 of record VZRF01005916.1, on the reverse strand, counting down.
TGCCTTGATTTTTTAGTTCAGAATACCAGAGCTGACTAAGAAATGTGATGCTGTCTAGAGAGCCTTTCCAGAAGCTGACTGGACAACCAACTTCTCAAAATACTTAGAAGGAAGACAATTGCTAGCAACACTTTACAAGTTTTCTTTCTCAACTGAATAATGTCTAAAAGAAATATATACCATACACATTAAAAAAAATAAGAAACAGAAAATAAAGGTGAAGAGTAGGATAAAGAATTTCCTACAGCTTTCTGTCAAGCTGCCTTACTCTGCTTTACCTGTAGTGCTCAGTGATTCTGCATCTTGAAATATGGAACTTTTCAGAACACTAAATTAAAATGATAATTGTAATTCAAATATGTTATTTCAGCAAAATGAGATTTCTTTTGTTTTGCATAAATTTATCTGGAATAACCAGTAAAATAAAAAGAAAATTCTCTGCACTCTCTGTCCAAAAAAATGCTCTTATTTTGTTAGCACAGCTCAAGAGAGATAACTGTACACTTGACTGAGCATTCAATATCAGGAAAGTTTTTAAAGTTTTCTGTTGCAGAAAAGAGATTGTTCGGGAAGTTTCATCATTGCAAAGATGCATAACTACACAAATTACTTGTCAGCAATAATAAAAGGGGGAAATGTTGGGTGAAATTGAATGAGATAGAGAAACAGAGGGGGAAAGGAAGACGCTGGAAGACAAACAAGAGTTAAAAATGCCTACTTGCTGCACAGAGGCTGCAGGGGCAACCCCTGCAATCCTGGCAGCAGCACAACAAAACCCTGCACCTGCAGAAGTGGGGAGGAAGGACTGCACTCTGCCTGTCCACTGCAGCCCAGGCTCAGCCAGAACCATCCCACTTCATTCCAAACTTTTTAACATCCAGAGCAAAGAGAAAAGATCATCTTGGGCACATAAAAGAAACAGAACTTTGTTCTCAGCTGAGTTTAGGGAGCTCTGCATAGAAATGGGTAGAGAAGACAGAGAGTATTTTCTCGCTGGCACAGGCAGGGATTTCAGGGCTGCTGCAGATGGTTCCTGAGCTGTTGCTGCGTGCAGAGCACACACATTACTCCTCCACAGGGCCCTTGGTGCTGGCCCAGGAGCCCTGGGAGTGTCTCAGTGCCTGGATTTCCCAAACAGGCAGAAAACACCAAGGCAGGTGCTGGGAGATGAGTTGATGCTCTGTATCTCGGGATTGCTTTTAATAAGAGCAGACAAGGCGGGGGAAGAATGGGGGCAGGCTGTGAAGGGAAAATCACACAGCTAATTGAGGAAAAAGATTTTCTTTTAATGCTAAACAACCTTGAAGGAACACGATGCCAGTTTAGCTGATGATAACACTAAATGCTGGTTAAGGGGAGGGAAAATAGTTGTAAATACAAAGTGAGAGCAATAAAGTTCAGGGCAACTTGAGTAGATTAGGAGCACACAATTTTAAGTAACTGCAGTTCCAAGATGAAAGCAGCAATGTAATGAGACAACAAGAAAAGAAACTCGACATCATCCTCTGTTGCAAAACACTAAGCATGGAAAGGCCCTTAGCCTGTTCATGAAAAATCATCTTCATGCCTTCCACATGCTGCTTGGTGGCAGAAAAACCTCATATAGCATAAGCTGAACAAAAGAGGCATGCAAAAGTACACTCAGGGGACTAAGTCCCATTCTATAAAAATGAGTGAAGATTCATTTGAAGTGCAATAAGAAATAACAGAGAGAACATAATTTCTCTTATTATGAACAGTAGAAATAACAATGCTGTTGAGGGGAAAGGTATGTATCTGGGAGAAGTAAATAGTGGAGTACATAAATGATAAGGCATAAGGGAGGTGGGAAAAGCTACTTATGTGTCCTAATTCGTGTAAATGTTTCTTTATAAGCACAAAGCAGACCTTCAGACCTCAAGTGACATTTTTGATAATATCCAGATTACAAAAGACACGCAGAATTTGATGGATAAAAGTGAAATATAAGAATATAAATCTAATAATTTGATCAGCTCTCTGAAATTTATCAGTGCATAAGTTGAAATACTGTACCTAACATAAATTAATGTGACACTAAAATATTACACAAATTAATATTTTGTTATGATGGGAAAGCAAATCTACAGTTTCACTGAAATGGATTGTTTTCCATTAGCTTTACTTTTTCTTAGCAAATGAATAAAGGCAGTAGAAAACTGCAAGCTCAGACACTTTAAGACTTTATTAACCACACAATTACTTATAGTATTTGTGAAGAAATGAGAAGAGACATCCATAGAAAATGCCAAATAACCTTAAATTATTCCAACACTTACCTATATAGTCCATCTCTCTCCAACACCACGTTTAGTTAGATTTATACCTGCAGCACAGTAATACCAAAAGCTTTTAATTTCATTGTGTTGCATAAAATTAGTTGCAGTGCTTTTCATCATCTCATGTTATGAATGATGGAAGGGGACACACACAGTATTTAAAACGCTGACTGAATAAACCCCATGAGTTATTACAGCCACATATTGCAGGAGGAAAAGAAAAGTAGGGCTAAGGCTGAGAGACCTTATTCAGATTTAATTTTGGAGACTGTAATGGAGTATGTCTTATTTGCAGCTGTATAAAAAATCAAGATATATATCTTCCAAACTCGGCATCTGGCATACTGGTCAAATCCCTAGAGATGAGCAAAGGGATTTTTTGGAATGAGATTATCAACGTATTTAACATCCTGGATCTGTATACATCATAAGAATAAACTTTAGCATTTAAGGGATTATTTAAAACATCTGGCCTTTCCTTTGGTTTGCAGAGCCCATGTTTGCCTTGCAGTTGTTGATCACAAACACCCAAAGCTCAGTGCCCAGGGCAGTGCTGCCCGTGCTGGGCTGGCTGGGGGCACAAGGACAAAGCCAATCTTTGCTAACCAAACACTGCCAGACCCATGAAAGACAGCGACGGCTCTCCTCCTGGAGGAGGAAAGGTCTCCAAAATAGCTATTTCAGTAAAATATATGGAGTTCCCACAGATTCACAATTAACACATTTAACTGTCTTTTTCCTGTGAAATTTTAATTATGGCACTTTTACAGGCTCTTGTGACTCATAAGTAGCATTACTACATATAGGCTATATCATACTACTAAGGTGTTAGGATGTTTCACATTAAATCCTTAAAAATAAATGCAACTGCTCTTTCTTGCTGCTTGATACAACTGGTCTTTACAAGCGTCCTCTATATGCGTGGTAACAAACTTCTATCAGATTTCAGAACCACATAATAAAGAATTTCTAGGCCATAGACTGCAGAATATATGTGCATATTCTTGATCTCATCACTAGTGAGGGGGAAAAGAAAACCAACAAATTTTTGAATCAAAAGTTTTTAGGTTTAGTCATATTATTCATGCAGAATGTCATACGTTCTGTTCATTAGGCACTGGGAAAAGGGTGGTGAATCCAAGCATCATTAGACTTAGCATTAATAGCCTAGAAAGCAATCCTTCAGAAATTATTATAATAGCAAAAGCAGAAATAAATCCAGCAGCCCTGTTTTCTTCCTCCCAATCTACCAAAAAAACCCACCAGTCTGTCTCAAGAATGTGAATATATAATCTGTCAAGATACAAAAGATCATGTCCAAATTATTGGTTTTGATTAATTTCCTTCTGCAGCAAGAAATCTACAGCTTGTATACATTGACCAAGTCCCACAGGTCATTCAGATTTACAATTCTTTTTTCTTAAGTAACGTCTCATGTACCATCATGCACAAGTGATAAACGACGCTTGTCAAACACCCAATTGGCAATTCACTTTTTGACTTTAAGGGTCACACTGAAAGCACCTGGAGTAAAATTCTTCAGAAAACTCTGCCAGCCCTCTATTCCATTTTCAGTTACTTTGGTGTAATTCAGACAAGGAGAAATCTAAACCTGTTCTGAGTAGTATGAAAATGATACTACTGTGAAACACCCACGTGCACGGAGCTCTGTTTAACAATCAGCGTGCTATTTCAGGGATTCATGGTGGGAAAAGTAATGGGGAAGGTGTCATCAGTTATGAAGGTAATTTAAAAGTTATATACATGCCATAGACGAAGGCTTGGCAACAGTATAATGCAGATATCTGTGCTGAATCTTTAAAAAAAGAAATATGCCAGATCTGGCATACTGGTGGAAGGTTGTCACTACCCTCATTATAAAGGCTCATACCTGCAAAGCTTGAACTTTCCTTGGTAAAGTACACTAGGAAGCTTAAACTGTGACCTTTTGGGGGATTTTTCTCATAAAGGTCATAGTTTTGTGACAACACTGCAAAATCGATTGGTTCATCTGGTCCCTTAAAATGCATTACCACTGATGTCACACGGACCAGGGCAGAATATCTTTGTCAAATATTGTTAAAGTCCCACTGTCTTCTAGGGACCATAATTGATGAAGTGTGAAAGAATCAGTTCCCTCAATTCTGTCTGATTTCTCATTAACTTATTTCTTTGGCTGATTGGCAACTGCCCAGTTCAGCAGTGGTTGTGTTATCATGCAAAGTCAAAACCGAAGGGCTGAGCTTGCCAAGAAAGGTTTGAATAAGAAGGTGGGAGAATGGGCAGAAAGGGCCTTTGTTCTACACCAAAATTAAATTACATTAAAACATTAATATTCCCTGAAAGTAAATTTTCTTTTCATGCCTTTCTCATAGAAACCTTCAATATTTGTGAAACACAACTTGGAACACAGGCCTTGCATGAGATGATTAGTTTTCTAAATTGAAAAACAATTTTTCTCTTTGTTTCTTCATATTCTAATATTATTTCTAGCAGTAGTTCAACATGACAGATTGGGAATGTAAACTGAAAGGCAATTACAGATATCCTCACTCTTGTAAAGATGTAAAACAAGTATTTCATGTAAAGAGTAACACTCATGGGAGCATAAATATCAGTTCTGTGAAGATGCACAGACAATATATTCAGGGAACTTGCTGTGTTACTAAGAAACCTCTTCATTAAAGGGACACATTTGTTTGGATTAGGCTCTGCCAGTTGAACACAAAGCCTTCTTCCTGAGAAATCCCCTTCATTCCCTGACATTTGTAAAGTGCTATAAAATGCTAATTGGCCTCATCAGCAAACAATTAACATTCTGTTCAGTTTTATTCTCAGTGTAAAAATTATAATAGGAAATAAAATGTCATACAGCAAAGGGATAGCTGAAGTCTGCAAGAAGAGGCAATCTTATCTTTACTTGTTAGGTTTACCTTCATATGACCAGGTGTCCTTCTGCCCTTCCAGATACCCACAGCCTTACCAGCCAAAAATAATAAATGCTTCTGACAAGTTGAATCTGGCCAGCAAAGTTTTCTGCTGAAGAAAAATATTAATATTCCAATAAAATATATGAATTTTTTCTTTAACCTCTGTGTCCCTACCATTTCTCACTAACCCACAGAGAAGCCTCAGTTGGTCACCGGTTTGCTTCTATGCCCAGAATTCTGTTTCCTCTTGTATAAATAATTCAGGTCGATCCTTTCCTCTCCCCACCACCACACCTTGGAAAGAGAAGCCTGGCTGCCCTACTATGCTTTAGTACAAGATGCCTTTCATAGCTCTGCTAGGCTAAATACTGTAGAGTTCAAGCACAACATGGTATTTGAATTAAACTAACATGTAAAAACATTTCTGGAAAAAAAATACTTTATTGCCACCAATTTAAAACCATAAACATGCTTTGAATCCAATTCAATATATTTCTTATTTGTTCCTGATTCTCTCTTGTTATTATTATTAGAAGGCATAAATTTCCAGCAAGGCTTGTACTTGACAAGGCTCCATTATTTGCACATGACAAGGTTTATCAAAAACAGTTGGATTTTTATGAGGAGTCTTTTATGTTTCCTTCATAAAATATAAATAAATGAAAAGGATTAGATGGAGGAAGCAGAGTATAATTCATCACCAATGTGAAGCAGAAGGAGCAGGCTGCAGATGGATGAACTGAAGAACAACATGGTGACTGGAAATCGCTCTCTCAAATGTTGGGGAGCAAAGAGCATAATAAAGGAACATTGACTTTTCTTGCCATTTCAAGGTGTCCTTAAATGTTCAAAGTACAGAATCTCCCTAAGATGCAAACCCACACACAAAACAGTAGTACAGTTGTTCACTTTTCTGGCTGATATTTGTTTCACGGTTACAGAATAAATTAAAAGACCAGAAACTTAAAATTGAATTTGCTGCCGGTGGTTAAAGAACAATTTGGAGGAAAAAAACTTTTAAGGTGGCAGTGCCTTACTTTATTCACCATTACCCTCACGTCAGTCAGAAAAAAAGTCCATTAAATTGCCTTGTATTCCAATAAAAACTGATGGTGGAGACAACAACCCACATCTTTTCCCAACCAAAGCTAAAAAGTCATCCTGCAGTCCTAAAGTAAGTCTGTGGGATTACTTCTGCCTGCACATATGCTGTGCCACATGACGAAACTCCAGGAAAGAAGTTGTCCTCTTACACAAGGTAATGGCATATGCAAATTAGGCACACCGTAATTGTGTTTATTTGGAAAGCATTTACAGAGGAAGCCACAAAAATCTGATAAGCAAATGGTCACAAGCATTAAGTATTGAATGGCTCCAAAATCTATCTTTCCAAGCCCAGCCACCTCTTTTCAGCACAACTGAATTTCCATTTCTTGTGAAACTCTAAAATTTGGGCATTTACTTTTGGTCTAATTCAGAATGAAAGTTTTTTTGCATATGGTAAAATTTCTCATGCTTAGTTTCAGTATGGTAAATACAAACACCAACACACACAGAATAGTTCAATATAGCAGAAAGTCAAGATACCTTAACATTGAAAAAAGAGAAAAAGTATATTTATAACCATTTTTATGCAGTTTTCCTGACTAAATTCATCAAATTCATTTTGTTCTCATAGAAAATTTCCTTTTTGGTGACATTGAAGTGAAAAACTTCTCAAAATGTTAGAGTTTGAAGTGGGCACTTCCAAAAACTTTCCTGAAACCATTTCCAAGAACTTTCCTGAAATAAAAGCTGATGGTCATCACAGCTATTTAGGGTGGAAAGCATGCAGTTCTGAGATGCAAGTGTTATGCAAATCCCTTTGCAGATGAGTTATGACAATACTACCTTACATTAAACCATTGAGGGGTTCTCTGTATTTTTTCCACAGCAAGTAGAAGGACCCTCCCCTAAGCTGATCTCTTACTGCCCCATAACATTACCTATAAAACCTTCTGGTTTTTATCTATATGAGGTGTGTCTTTCTTCCCACACCTACACAGGACTCTGCCTGTCAGTACTAAATCTGTTTCCACCAACAAAAGAGTTGAGGGAGAATGTCCTTAGAGAAAAAGTGAATTATCCAAAGTACGTACGAAGATTTAAGTTAAAATAATGGCTTACAGAATGATGGGTACATGACGGAGAGAGACTGTCGCAGGGAGATAAATTTTACTAACAGTTTTTCCACAGTGAAAAGGCATATGTTATGTTTAAACAACCCTCTGATTCAATTGTGTGAGAGCTGCAGTAGAAATCCAATGGAGAAACATTTTCTGGCACTTTTACATCACATCCTCAAAGCAGGAGTGGAAACACAAGTGTTAATGTGCAAGGTAAAGAAAAATTTAAATACTTTATTACCATATTTTAGAATTAGTTCAGAAAGATTAATTGTGTATTTTCTTCTTTCCTTCATTTAAGTATTGTCAATTTAGATCTGGATCCTACAAGTTTTGTACATGTGACTTACATACAAACAAAGTTGAGACTGCATTATGGTTTGCAGGGTCTGTGCCTTACATTGCAAGTTCTTCATGCACTTTTCCACCAGTGCTAAAGAGAGAAATAATTAATGGGACATGGGAGAGATTCAGGTGCCACTTAAGGTAAACTCCTTCCCAATAATTTCTTTTGATGCAGGCTATGTAGCATTGCATTGCATTGACTAACTGAACCTCTGCATTAATCAAGTCTATCTTTTATTCATGGGTCTGAACATTTTCATTTGTTGGAAATTAATTGTGACCTCCTGGTACCTCTCCCTCTACCAGGCCATGTATTAAATGTGTTGTATATGCCCTGATTTAATCAAGTTGCACAAATCTGACTCAGATGATGATAGAATCTGACCAGATAGCCTTGTTATTTGTTTTTGACTGCTGACTAAATCCTTGGCACACTCCGTACTGGATTATAGCATGTATCAAAACAGGGAAAAAAGTGGTGCCATGAAATGATATTTCAAAATATGGGAGGGTATTTACATCTGATCTGCAGACATGCTGGTTATGAACACATGGCAAACCCCAGCTCTAGGCAGTGTGGACAGGCTTTCCTATGTGCCATACACAAACACATCAGCATTACATTTGCTTTTGCTTCTTCTGATCATTCAAAAAAAACACAAGACTAATATAGTTTAGCCCCTCTTACTTGTTTCTGGAGGTAGAGCAATTATTTTCATGAAATTAAAATTAATGAACTCACACAATACTGATATTTAAAGCAACATGCAATGAAGACATATTAGAGGTATTAATGGCTGCAATCTGGGATTCATTCCCATTCAAATGAAGCAACTAATTAATTGAGAGGAGTCAGTAGACAGAGTCCAGCAAAAATAATTGTTATTCTACAGGTGACTAGAGCTGTCCTTGTGACTCTGATAAAAGAGGGACCTCAGTCATCATCTCTAGTTTTAGCCTCTGCTGACATTCTGTATGTCACATGTGATGTCTCTGGAACATTTGGGATCCCTGGGGCAGGGAGTGAAAAGCAGAAGTGGCAGAGGACAGCTAATTTATGCACTTGGTCTCTCCCCCACATTAGACATTCACAGACTGTGCCCACTCCTCACCTTGTACCAGAGACAAATACCAACCACTGAACCACCAAAAGAGTGAACAGGGGAAAAGAGTTAAACCAGAGCAAGTTGGAGACTCCTTTGTGCTCTGCACTGAGATTTGTCACAGCAAGAAGGTGTTAGGTAAAAAGACAGGTGTTATAGCATGGGCAGAGCATGTCTGACACACACTGGAACAGAGAAAAGGTCAGGCAGAATTAAGTGGACAAAAGAAGCCCAAAGAGACAAGTGGACAATTGCCTCTGTCACAGAAAAGGGCTAGAAGGGATCAGTTCTGAGGAGCCACAGTTAAACCAGTTGGGGTTTTTCTGTCTGAACTCAGTGGAAGAGGTTTTCCAGAGCCAGCTCAGTACATTGCACAAGATAAACTACATTACAATTCCAGGACATGGAGGACAGGGACTCATCCGGTTTGTGCAAGTCCTCTTTAGACATATGGACTCATTGTTGAACAGGACCAACCAGACACACAGGAAGCAGGCTGCAGGTGCTACACACACACCATCATCACCTCTTGCAGAAGGCATTTGCTATCTCTGAGCATCACAGATCACGTGCAGCCGCTGGGCCATTCCCCCCCTGTGCCCATCCTGCCACACTGGTAAGAAGGCCACCTAACAGCCAGCAGAACTTAAAGTAGCAAATCTGAAATCTTCATAAAAATGGTTGTCCTGTGATTTGAGTTCCTCCTGCCTCAGTCTGCCACAAGAGCACAGGAAGAATCTGGAACAATCCTTGTGCATTTCTTCTGAATCCTCACCACATCAATGGCTTTATTACATGCCAGGATGAGCCACCTCTGAGACTGCCCCTCTGTTTGTGGCTGTGATTTGTCACTGCTTTCATTCTTAATAACAGCTTCACAGACTGAATCAGGGAATACAGAAAAATATCTCAGACCATCTGTTTCAAAGGTATATTTCACACCCTAGGGCTGATTCAAGATCTAGTAAAGAGGTGACAGCTTCAGTCTAGCTCTTAAGATCTTCCTCTATTGCTTTAATGGTAACCAAAAGCAGCCTTCAGCTTCAAAATATTTCCTCAGTCTGAAATGCAGAGGTGATAGTCATATATTAGGGCTCAAATTCTTCAAAATCTTCAGATATCAGTTCATCATTTGCATCGTTTATCATTTAAAGGGGATTCCTTATCAGCTAGTGCATTGTCATGGGCAGTAAGGGAATCCTACACACTTCAAATGAAATTCATCTGTATGGAATGAAACAGAAATGCATCTGAAAACATTATTTATTATTATTACTATTATCATACTCATCAACACCATCCTGGTTACATAAAATGATGTATTCCACTACTAAGAAATACCAAAGCATCACACCCAAATAAATAAGAGCAAGGAACTCATTAAAAAAAAAATCCCTAAGGCATTTGATCAACACATCATTATTTTCTGTCCAAAAATTGCTTTTCCTCTCTAACAATTGATTAACATTTTTCAAATTTTGTACAGAGCTGTATCTGGTCTGTGGACACATTTCCATAACCTGAAAGTGTGTTTTTAAATAAATGAACTGTGGTTATTTTCATTAGCAGTTTGGTAAACTGGGATCATTTCCAGAATAACAAGAAGATATTTGATTTAGGACAGAGATTGTTCACCTTGGAAACACAATTGTGTGCTAAAGACATCCAGTCAAGGCAAAGTCATCTGTCCCAGCAAGACAGCTTGCTTTGCATATTGCTACTACTTTAAATGTGCCAAAGGCACTTCTGAACAAGCCAACCAGGGTCCAAGAAGCTCTGCTCTGCTGAGAGCTACAGCAATGCTCAGCCTCCAGTGAGGGCAAGTTTGATTTACTGATGCTCTGTCTGCCAGACAGAAGCTGTACAAGATAACTAACATGCAAAGCTTTGTAAAATGTTTTTCTTAAAAGCAAGCTTCCAGGATGGAAGGGAAAAAA